>CAUZXS010004723.1:42500-199279 GCA_963585895.1 Sepioteuthis lessoniana | reverse complement strand
CTTCCGAAACATCAAATAAAAATGTAAATACAAATTTACAAAGGATGAAATTCTCTCATCCCAAAGCATGAAATAACAGGAGGCAGCTCTATAAGCTGATAAAATCAATCAAGCATTAAGGAAATCAGTCATTTTTTAACGTTTTTTGGTTCACGTGCCTTCCTTCAGCCAACCAATCAACGCTCATCCATGATTTCAAATCGAGTAGTTTTCCTATTTCCCTTTTTTTCACGTGCCAGCTCAAAACTTTCGATCTCTCCACCGTCAGCCAACTCTTTAGACAAATTCCTTTACAAGGTATTGCAAACGATGCTGCACAACTTTTCACTATGTCAAATTATGTTGCCTCCGTTATTCGGGCGAATGGAGGCGTTGCACTTTATTTGGTGATTGCAAGTAATGCGTTGGCACTTATAGAAAGTATTATTCCTTACATTATGTGTTTTCTTTAAAATAGAAGTCAGTTAAATTTAGAAAATATCCAAACTAAATTAAAAACAGAAAAACAGCCAGCCAGACTGACTTAAAAAAATATTTGGCTCTGACACAACCATTCCAACTTCCTTACTAACTAACTTTATTCTTCAATTTATTTTGCTTCAGTAATTTTATAGAAAGCACAGCTTGGAAGGGACACGTTTTTTATATGTTGTAAACTCCAGACTCTAACTTATATATAACCTAGTCGAAGAAAAAAACAAACAAAATAACAAAAATACCGTATTTCAATAGACTTAGGCAGATTTAAAAGCCGTCCATAACAAAGAAATTCACACCTTGTACGCATGTCTAAATCTATAGTCATTTCCGGTTGATTTGCGCGGAATTCAGTTTGCTTGTTTTTCGTCTGATAAATGGGTAGAGTATGTCTCGGGTAATTTATAAAGAAAAATATAAAAGTTAGAAATGAAACCTTTTAAAAGATCTGATCTTGTTATCGACAAAGTATTCTAAATATTCCTGTTGCAGAGAATCAAAATTTTTGGATTGGTCCGGTTTGACCGTATTTTATACCATATCCACCTTTGTGTATTATTTAATGCCAGACCTTTATATATATATATATATATATATATATATATATATATATATATATATATATAATTAACTTAAATCGCGAGTTGGAAATCTTCTACTAAAGTTTCACCTTATCGGATCATCAGGAAGATTAACTCCAGTTGGAGTTAGGCTTCCTGATTATCCGATAAGGTGAAACTTTAGTAGAAGATTTCCAACTCGCGATTTAAGTTAATTTTATAATTGGATCCACTTGTGTTGAGCACTTTTGTAATTGTAGCATTGCAGGATTCGCGGAAGGTTTTTAGTTTTCTTTTGACCAACTGACTTCGTATCCCTTGAGTTTTTTCAAGGGGTCGGACGATGTTGGCCTTTTCTTTCTTTTTGACCAATAATTTTTTCTTTTTCCCCCGGGCAGGGATTCGAGATACTTTTATCTCTCGTTCCTGGCGGGTTTTTTTTTCTGGTACCGTGAATGCTGGTAGATATTAGATTAGTAAATATATATATATATATATATATATATATATATATATATATATATATATATAGTTTATGCGAATGATTTGTAGGGTAAAATTATTACTAAATGATTTTTTTTTTTGCACACTGTTAAATGGTTTCTTGCGTTGTTATCTAACACTAATAGTTCTATTTTCTATCAGTCCTTTATTTGTTTGCTTTCTTTGTCTAATGGCATATCAACCTTTGTAGGATAGTTAATGCCAAAGCCATTCTTCTAGAAGAATAGTAGTGGTACTATTTGACCCAGAGCGGGGAGGATAAGGGGGTTCATACCTTTTCCAAGGGTATTTGCCCAATAATGGATGTAATAGCACGACTGGAGTTCGAACTCAATTACTACGATTCTGCAGGCAATCGCTTTAACCATTACACCACGTGGACAACCCCTTTTATTTGTGCATTGTTAAATGGTCTCAAATATTACTATTTAATGTTAATAGTTATATTTAATATCAACCATTAGTAAGCATACTATTAAATTGTTTCATGTATTGCTGTTTATCCTAAGTAATTTCATTTATCAAGATTTTTTAATCGAATTTTATATTAAATTATTTATTGGCACACTTTTAAATTGTTCAAAATATTGTTATCTGGCACTAATAATTCTATTTAATATTGATCATTTGTTTGCATACAGTGAAATGGTTTCAAGTTTTGCTAACTAACATTTGTTATTCTGTTAATCAAGGATTCCTAATGGGCATAACATTTTAATGGGCATAACATTCACACATTTGTTTAGAGGAAGAAGAAGAAGAAGAAGAAGAAGAAGAAGAAGAAGAAGAAGAAGAAGAAGAAGAAGAAGAAGAAGAAGAAGAAGTTTGAACAGTTTTTTTTTTATTAATAGATCGGAGGCTGATATTACTTGTCTGGTTATTAATAGGAATGAAGCAATGCTCTCCATTTTCCTGTCCCAGCCGGCTGGTGCTGTAGATTAAATCGACTACATTGCAGAGGGGCCAGACTCACCAAACGAGTGTCCTAGATATGACACTAAACAATCTGACGGTGAGGCTCTAGTAATGCTAAAGCTTTGGGGAATGTGGAGTCCCCTTTATTACCATCGCTCCCAGGTCCACTCTGGCCCAGAGTGGTAGCACTTGATAGGGTCTCATCTATGAGTCAGATAGAACTAAACTATGTACTTATGCTAAACTGAATCGTTTGGAATAGAACTGTTTAACTATGTGTAAATAAATGATTGCAGTTTGATTGAATTGTTAGTGATACTTAGCAAGACTTGGAACCATTTAACTATGTTGTCGAAACTGAATAACTTGAAATAAAACTGATTTTGACATTTTAAATTGCGTACTTATGCTCAACTGATTCATTTGAAATAGAACTGTTTTGACATTTAAACTACGTACTTAAGCTAAACTAAATAGTTTGAAATAGAATTGTTTTTACATTTGACTATGTGTAAATAAATGATTGCTCTTTGATTGCATTGTTAGTGATACTTAGCAAGATTTGGAACGATTAAACTATGCTGTCTAAACTGAATAGCTTGAAATAGAACTGTTTTTGATATTTATACTGTGTACTTATGCTAAACTGAATTGTTTGAAATAGAACTGCTTTGACATTTAAACTATGTACTTACGCTGAATTAAATTGTTTGAAATAGAATTGTTTTTACATTTGACTATGTGTAAATAAATGATTGCTCTTTGATTGCGTTGTTAGTGATACTTAGCAAGACTTGGAACCATTAAACTGTGTTGTCAAAACTGAATAGCTTGCAATAGGACAGTTTTTGATATTTAAACTGTGTACTTATGCTAAACTGAATTGTTTGAAATAGAAGTGTTTATAAGTATGAAAATAGATTTCGCACTGAATAACTTACAACGGTTGATAGGCCATAAACGAAACGAAACGAAAACTACATTCTCCAAGCCCCACAGCTGGAGTCTCATCATCAGATGTAAATTAATGTGATACTAAAGATACTAAAAAGTTTCCAGAAATGTTATATAATCCTAATTGAACGTTATTCATTCATTTAAACACAGTTAAATGATTTGAAGCATTGCTAATACTAATAATTCAATTCAATATTAATTATTTGTCTGCGCACACTTAAATGATTTCAAGTATCGTAAATTAATAAGTATTTTTTTATTTGATGCATGGATTTCACTATAAAAGGTATTACAACACCTGGACAGAGTTCACTCGGGAGTAATGGCACTCATGGGGTACTTTATATATTCTTAAGCTGCAGGACAGGAGCATCACCTTCAGATACGATTTAGTTTCATATTCGGGGTTTTCGTTGGAGACGGGATTGTCTTACCCCTCTGCAGAAGTGCAATCGTTGTATTCTATCGAACCAGTAGCATGGTGGTCATTGTCTTTTTTTTAATCTTCCCCTGGATCTTATGCAATGTGCAGCAGATGTACATCCCATATTTTAAACTGTCACTTTTGAGGCGCAAGGCAATTTAGGCCAGAGACAATGGGAGCTCAATCTAAGTAAGTAAACTTAGCAACCGTAGTCGAGGGTGACCCAAAGGCTACATTTTCGATAGCTACCACACCAAGGTGTAGGGGAGGGCTCTACTTCTTTCTCTGGATTGACCCACTTTATCCTTGGTCCGTACCTTATATTGCTGAGTGTTAAGCAAGGAGCCATCAAGTACCATTTTTTGAGTCTTTGGTATGATTCGACCAGGGATTGAACCCAGATCTCCCGGGCCATTGGCGAACACTCTAACCATCTTGCCAACTAATTCTTTACTAACTAATGCTTTACAGTTTAGTTTTGTTATTTATGGAACTTATGATCCGTAAGTAAGATTTTTTTTGATAACGATTCTTCTAAATAATTATACCGGATAACTTACTTCGTATAATGTCACGAACCAGATTAGGGGGTGTCCTCGTGATGTAATGGTTAAAGCGATGGACTGCGAAATCGTAGTAAGCGAGTTCGTGCTCCAGTCGCTCTATTGCCTTAACTTTCGGGTAAATACCCTTGGGAAAAGTATGAACCCCCTTATCCTCCCAGCCATAGGTTAAATAGCACCACTACTGTTCTTATAGGAGAATAGCATTGGCATTAAATAACCTACAAAGGTTGATATGCCATTAAACAAAGAAACCAAACCAAACGAACCAGATTAGAAGATCGTTATTCGAAGAATCGATTCACACTGGGTCACACATACTTTTGACCTTGTGCCACAGCTAAGTTACCTCATGTGATAGAATTGTTAACAAGCTGTATAAGCAGGCCAATGTTAGTGAGTTAGATTCTCACTGGGTTTTGCATTTTCTTACTAAATAACTATACAGATCACCTCACATGGTTTAATGGTTACCACTTTAAATTAGCACACTTGTTAGTGTGTTCCATTCATGTCCTATATTTCTGGCCTTGTGCCACAACTAAGCAAAGCTTTGTAAGTAACAGTATAGTACACCTCACGAGGTGCAATGGTTAGTAAATTAGATTAGCAGGTCACTGGTAGTAATTTCATTTCTTACTTGGAACCCAATTCTTCTAGCCTTGTGCCACAACTAACCTAAGTTTTCTAAATTAGTATAATGTAGTTTTTCTAATATTATATGCGTGTGTACTTGTATGTTCTTGCGTGTAAACTATTACGTATTTATTGTCAGCCGTATAATAAAATATTGAAAATATTGAACGCCGATGTTTTCGTGAAATATATTTTGATTATTTTTCGCGCGGATATAGAAATTTGGTTATTTTCACCACAATATATTGGAGGCCATTTATTGTATTAATAAATTTGGTAGATAAAAAAAAAGACATAAAAGTTTTACATTTCAAAATTTGCAATTTTTCCCACGAATATTTCCTGAAAAACAAATAGACAAACTTGCATACAAATTTCAAATTAATTGTAAACAAACAAACGACGAAAATTTATATATCTTAAAAAAAATGAAATTCCGATGTGTTTTTCATATCATATTTTCTTATTTGAAATTCTAAGATGGAACGTTATCTTCATTGTCCAAGATATGCAGACTAGTATCATGAAAATTGTTTTTTAATTATATTTTTCACGGCATTTCAAACTGGCTACGAACTTTTTTTGCCAAGAGGTTAGGGAATTGCGTTCATTGTACCATTACAGTGACATATTTATACAGTTGTTTCTTAAGAGTTGCTTTCTTCAGAATTATATATCAATGGTAGATGGATGCTTGGGTTTTATGGCATATCAAACTTTCAGGGTTGTTTAATGCCAAATCCATTTTCATACAAATAATCAGTTCGATTTCAAAGAATTCAGTTTAGCAGTTTAATTGTCAAAAATCATTTCTACTTCAAGCTATTCCTTTTAGTCAAACAGTTCTAATTCAAACTACTCAGTTTAGTATAAGCATAGTTTTTGTCCACCCAACTTTAAATGTCAAACAATTCTATTTCAAACTACTCCGTTTAGCACAAATTCATCCACCAATTCCAACCTGAAATCAAGACATTTATCAGGAAACTTGAAATAATAAAATTATATAGACAAAATTGGTCTTTATTATTTAATCAAACATGCTCAAATGAAAGACTGTTGCACAACTTCACACACACACACACACACACACACACACACACAAACACACACACACATCTATCTATCTATCTATCTATCTATCTATCTATCAGGGTGAATAAAAAGTAATGCCTTTAGATTTAGTGCAGGAATAATTACCGATACGGGAACATGTATCATGCATGAAAATACAGCTGGTTCTCTGTGGATCACATTGTACCGTTTCTTACAAAGGCAATGTTCCTCCTTCGAATGGGACCATGTATCATAAAATTCTGTTGGCTGTTCATTGAGCCACAAAATGTTTGATTTTTAAACCCTCTTTCATGGGGTTAAAGAGATGATATGCTGAAGGCGTTAAATTTTGTGAGTATGAACGATGCAGTAAAGTTGTCCAGCAGGTGAGGGTGTCAATTTGAAGACAGATTCATATTTTTGCAGTGATGCAAACATAGTCAACATACTGAAGTTTGGGATGGTCACAACTAATAATGATGTTATACCAACATTTTCCTTCCCACATCAAAGCGATGGCTCACATCAAGTGCCTGGAGGAGGTAGTGTTGACATGCATCAAAACTGTGGCTGCTGGAAGTCCTTACGTTTGACAAGAGAAACCTGCAGTATTCCACACAAGCATGGGAACACATTGTTGCCCATGAGAAAGATCCAGCGAATACATCAGCCCTAAAATTTAGCCGCCTTACTAGACAGACTGTAAGCCTTTAGATTGTTATGCGTTATGTACGGTTGTGTGAGAGACCAAAAAAAAACTTCGTGCAACCCCAAAGGCTGCATTGACTAATTTAAACTTGAACATTAAAAAGGCTAGCATATGTTTCTGAAGTTGTCGAGAGGTTGTTGTTCAAACGAATGAGCAATTTCTTTACATGAATTAATTCTATAGAATTTTAAAATAATTTCATAGAATTTGTGTTAATGTATGTGTTAAAGCAATATGTTAGTGTTATTTTGATTTTTACGTAATTTAAACGCCTTTTCATCCAATGCATTATATATATATATATTGTCACGTGGTATCCCACTGAGAAGATAGAAATAAGATTACTACTATCCTCTTGTTTAAATTAACAGTAGCAAGCCATCAGAAAATGATCGTTAAGACATGAAAGAATGTGGGTCAATCCCAAAGTAAAAAATCCAAGTTAGAGTGGAAAAACAGATGTTTGTACTTGGTGACCTGATGGAAAAAAATGGGACTTGGGTGACATCTAGTAGCCCTAAAAAATCGCCTGACCAGGGGGAAGAAGAGAGAGGCCAAATGATTGGCTGGGACCCCAAAACGGAAGTGGGGACTCCTTCCTGTCAGCGGAAATAGATACTAAGAAAAGTTAGTTGTTGGACAGGGTTCTTGGCGGACGGAACCAAAGGCAAGTACTCCGGGTAAAAGAAGACGAAAAGAATATCTCGGACACGAAGGAGCCAATTCTTCAAGCCAGTACTAAAAATAGCATAAAGTCTATTAGATCGTAAAAGAAGAAATATTCTCCACAGCAATCCCTCTTAAAAAAGATAACTAACTTTGGGACTGTTTCTCCTTATACCCAATTTTATATACCCTCTCTCTCTCTCTCTCTCAATTTGAAGAAAAACGAAAGAAAAGAAAAGAGAAAGACATTTATGTTCATGGACTATTCATTTATGATATATTTGACACGTTGAAGGTGTATATCTATGTGAAGTAAAAGATTGATATTTTAATGTTCCCACGTGCTTGAAGTTGTTATTTGCAGCGTCTGCTACGAATTTGTTTCTTCATGTTTCTTTTTCAGCTTCTATTCGCCTTATGATATGCTCGCTTAAAATTGTCCTATAAATTCCTTCAAATTCTTATACGGGGAACCGGAGTTGCCGACTACTACAACATAATATTATTATGTCTAAACCTAGAGGTCCATATCTTCCATTGTTCATGGGGAGGAAGACTAGCGACCTTGGTGGGTGTGTGTATAGTGTGAAACTTGGAACCCCTTGCCAGTGGCGGTCAGTCTGGCCATAAATTATTCCCCCACATAATATGCCGGTTCTTATAAGCCGGAGAAAAAGCTCTGAACGAGGACTTATTCTACAAGGGATCAAGTGCCAACCAGCTCCGTCTTCACACGTGCAAAAATAAAGTCCCGTTTTGGGATTTTAAAGAATTTGCCGTCACAATATATATATATTTAAAATCTTTAGTGATTTCGGTAACTGAGTTCATTGTTCCTTTTCTCACTTTCCTTGTTTAAAAAATACCTTTGATAAAGGGTTTCCTTATATATATATATATATATATATATATATATATATATATATATATATATATATATTTGTGTGTGTGTGCAGTTATGCAGATGGAACGGATTCGTTCTTTTGATTCTCTCCCTTCATCTGTACTTCTCGGCCATCACTCTTGGCAAGATCACTCGATTGCCCCCAGTGTCTGCACAGAGCTGATGAATTTAACTTTTTGCAAGTCAGTTAACACTGTTGTGTCCATTAATAGTAGTCCATATGAGAACGTCATTTATGAGCTTTGCAAATTTCTATAGAAGTATCCTGTTCACCTCTCTTGGATTGTTAGCGGAAGTAT
This sequence comes from Sepioteuthis lessoniana, assembly GCA_963585895.1. Classification (NCBI taxonomy): domain Eukaryota; kingdom Metazoa; phylum Mollusca; class Cephalopoda; order Myopsida; family Loliginidae; genus Sepioteuthis; species Sepioteuthis lessoniana. The sequence goes on along the minus strand of CAUZXS010004723.1, from coordinate 190,609 downwards.
ATTTCTATTGATTTGAACGTATGAGGGTCCCCTATTTCTTATTAAAAGTATGAACAGTTCTATACAAAAGGTTGGTTTACAATGCTGAAAAGAAAAAAAAATGGTGTAGACATTTGCCACAAAAACACTTTTTAACCCATGTGTTTTCCTTCTCCTAAACTGGTTATCTTACGAACGCTTAGGAATGTATTCTGAACTATTTATTTATAACTGGAGGTGGAATAGAAGTAATCCTATCTTTCTTCGAGGTATTAACGCGAAATTAAATACATTGACGAAGCTTTGATATATATATATATATATATATATATATATATATATATATATATATATATATATATTACAATCTCACAATCTCACTTGGTGGGTTAGAGGCTGACCAAATGTGGTATAATTTTGAATGTGGTCAATATCTGTGAAAGTGCTATTATATAATATAAAAATAGTGAGATACTTATTAGTTTTATATATATTTAATAGCATCGATGCTTATCTGGGACTATTGGTTTCATGCCGTTTTTATACGAAAATAATCGGTCCAAAAAACTTTTTCTGCTTGATAATTGCCGTGTAAAGACGACATGAAAACGGTCGTCGTAGATAAGCATCTATGCTAATATATCTATATCTATCTATCTATCTATATATATATATATATAATTTATATATATATATATATATATATATATATATATATATATATATATATATATATATAAATTGCCGTAGAAATGCCCGGAAAGATATGCATACTAATTGCAGAAATTTAAACTTTCATTATTTTCCAGAGATAAACTTTTATTGATTTAGCTTTCTCTCTTAAATTTTGCGGAATTAATCATAAAAATATATATACCCACATAGACATATATAGTCAGGCAGTCAGGCATCCTTTGTAATTAGTAATAAATATTCTCCTAGATTTCTTGTGATACGTTGGTTGATCAATATATATGTAAGCCTAGCATTGCTGGAGTAAATATCTAATGGTAATTTATGGATGATATTAGTATAGCACTTTCGATATCGGATATGTGTACCGAATTTTCTATAAATATATTCATGAGACAGGGTCTGTTGAGACTCTTGCTTGAAGTCGACGTTGTTTCTGTATGGTTACCACGGAGGTACGAAGGAGGACTGCCTTACCCAAACTATTCTGAGGTTTTCTGCCGAGATATTTTGATACGGAGGTTTTTGAAATCGGCAAATATATCCTTGTTGTCGATCTTCGGGTTGCAGCTGTTGTCTTTGTGAAGTTTCTTGTCCTAAAAACTGATACACAGAGTTTCCTTTCCCAACCTTTGATGTTTTTCACTGTGTTCATATCTTTGAACTATTCGGACTGACACTTGATATGGCTTGCGGATGACTTTGTGGGGATTCTTCTCTATGGAGAAAGCCACAAAGTTTAACCTAAGGTCCTCAGTAGATTCTTTAATCTTGAAAATGCCGATGAATTTCCATCTGCCGAGAAATGTTGAATGTTGCAAATGCTACCAGATATTTTAAAATTATAGTTTGTGATTTATCGATAATCCGATTATATGGTATAAAATATAACTAAATATTATTGTTGAAGAGTAATATAGTTTGTTATTCATAAATTATACAAGAAATTTTATTGAAGATGATTATTGAACAGTAATATTGTTTGCGATCGATTAATTATTCTTTATTGCCCCGTCAGCTGGGGATGTAGAATACATCACACTGCAGAGGGGTAAGACCCCCTACTGAGTGCCCTTGATATGACACTAAACAATCTGATGGTGAGGTTCCCGTGATGCTGGGGCTTTGGGGAATGCAGAGCACCTCTTCATTACCATTACTCCCAGGTCCCTTCTGGCCCTGCGTGTTATCTATGGGTTAAATAGAACTAACAGTATACTTATGCTAAGCTGAATTGTTTGACTAAACTGAATAGCTAGAAATAGAAATGCTTTTGGCAGTTAAACTGTACTTACTTTTAAACTGTGTGCTTATGGTAAACTGAATTGTTTGAAATAGAAGTGTTTTTGATATTGAAACTCTACTTTCACTAAACTTTTTTTATTAATATTGTTTTCACATTTAACAGTGTTTAAACAAAATCTGTACTTATAGTAAACTGAATTAGCTGAATTCAAACTGCTTGATTAAACTGAATTGCTTGAAATAGAAATGTTTTTCCGAATTAAAATGTACTTACATTTAAACTGCGTACTTATCCTAAACTGAATTGTTTGAAATAGAACTATTTTCATAAAAATGGATTTGGCGTTTAATAACCAACAAAAGTTGATGTGCCATAAAATCTAACCAAACAATCAATAATACTTTAAAACATTTCTGCAGATTATTAGTGAAAAATAATTTCCAGTCCGAAAACGCACAATAACTCATTACCGTTTAAGAATTGTTTGCATTCATTTAAAGAAAATTATTTTTCTCTAATATATCGGAGAAAAGTCTAAAACTTACAATTCCTTTCCATAAACAATGTAATAAATACTTTTTGATTGATTGACTGTTTCATTTTAGTGGCATGTCAAACTTTCTAGGTGTATTTTGTGCCTAGAAGTTAGTCAATCGCGTTTATTGTACGTTCATATTAACTTTTTTGTGTATTTTGTTCAGAAGAGTTTTTTTTTTTCACACAGCCCTACCTAATACGATATTTTTTTTAAATGTAGTGCTATTTGACACATAAACAGGTACTACCACATTGTCACAGAGTGGAATTGGGAGTAATGACAGTGAAGGTGTACGCTCCACTACTGAGATATCCAGAACGGAAGCCTTATCATTAAACGAACTTTAGTGTCATACCCAAGTCAACTTGGGCTGTAGAATACGCAAACTGCATCCCTGCAGAGGGGTATTGCCCACCCAAACAAGTGTCCTGAATATGATAATAAATAATATGATTGTGAGGCTTTGGAATAAGATTGCCTACACACTTTTTACAAATAAATCATTTACGTAATTGTATTTAATTGTAATCATTTTGAGACGAGGCTTCTTAATCTGAGAATTAATTTTTTATTTATTGCAGACTTTTTGTACTCATCTTGGTTGTTTATTGTGTTGTTTCTTCTTTTACTACGTTTCGGCCAAATTTCACCTCTGGCCTTCTTCAGGTGATTTTTTTACCGCGTAGTGAAAGAAGAAACAACACAAAAAACTACCAAGACGAGGACAAAAATTCCGCAATAAATAAAAAATTAAATCATTTACGTATAATCATTTCACTGTAAACAAACAAATGAATGATGATAAAGCTCCATTGAATTATCATTAGTTTCACTCTATGTGAGGTTTTCTCACCAGTTGCAACAGTTTATTTATTGGGCACAGGGAGACAGCAAGTCTCGTCAGTTCCCAGGGTCTCTTCTAAGTATTCAACTGGATTTTGCCCAGAATATGTCCTGAATTGTCTTGACTTTCTTTTTGGATATTCAGTTTTCCCAGTCTTTTTTCCAGGACCATGGTAAGCGTTCTCAGCGCACCAACAACAACTAGGAGGTGCACGTGGAGTAATGGTTATCGTCGTAGGAATTGGACACGAGTTCAAATCCTGGACGAGACTAATTGCATTTCACATAGCACTAATACCCTTGGGAAAGGTATGAATCCAATTATTCTCCCCCCAGCTATGGGTAAATAGTAGGACAGACTAGGTTCTTCAGCCTTGGTGAGGCAACTAGTCTAGGAGAAGGACAACTCTGAATTCAAAACCTGTTGAACTCCGCTAAAAAAAAAATTGACCTTGTGTCATATCCTGCCCGAGCGGAGGGGTTGGTAAATAGGAACAACTAGTCTCACCGTCCACCTCATGTTTCACGGCTTTTTCAGCTTTCTACCAAGTTCCTATAACTTACCAATCACTTTTTTTTCTGATTTTTACTCATGATACAATCCAATTAATGACAAGTTTCTTTTTTATTTTTAATTCATACTAAATCTAGTCTTTTGGCCGGGATTGGGTGATCCGTGTGTATCTCCATGTCTGAGAGAATTTTACGGGTCTCATTCTTTTGGACAGCTTCTGGTTTGTGCATATTCTATTTATAAGCTGGGTCAAAATTAATTTCTGGCACAATTCACTGCGGTTAACCATTTCCGTCCTGTTGTGTTTAGTCATGTATGCCGAATGTCTCAGTGTGGTTCGTTCGTTAATCATACGATTAATTATTTAATTTCTGTCAGTACACAACGAAAACTTGCCTTTTTTCTGCTTATTTTCGTTTTTTGCTTTGACAATTTTTCTATGAAGTATTTTTTGTTCGACTATTTATAGAAATTTAGTTTCTCCCGAGTTTTTTTTTTTCCCTTTTTAGTCATTTGAAATTTCCTTAATTTGTCCCTTAAAGTATTCATTCAGTTTTTTTTTAGATACTTATCTTTGATATCCCCCTTTTTTTATAGATAACTATTTGAAATCACTTTTCATGGCTATTGTAATCAATCATTCTTCACACTCTTTCTGAATTCTTCGAATCCCTAAATTGTTCAGCCCAGTCAGTTGGGGCTGTAGAATATTCTGACTGCATCGCTGCAGTGGAGTAAGACCCCTCCAACGAGTGTCCTGTTATGACATTCAACAATCTGATGGTGAGACTACAGTAATGCTGGAGTTTTGTGGAATGTGGCGTATCTCTTCATTGCCATCGCTCTCAGGTCTACTCTGGCCCTTGGTCGTAGCATCTGAAAGGGTTCGATCAATGAACAGTTTGACATTTAAACTGAGAGCAAACAAATGACTAATGTTAATTTAAATTGTTCGTAATAGAACTGTTTCATTATTTAACTATGTGTAAACAAATGACCGATGTCTGATAATATTGTTACTGATACATAGCAATAATTGGAACCATTTAACTCTTGACTTAAGCTAAACTGAATATTGAGAATTAGAACTGTTTGTTTATTTAACTGTGTGTATCTACAAAATGTGATTTACAAAACATATATTAGATATGTATGTAAAATCAGAATTTGGCATTAGACAACGAACAATCGTTAATATGCCATGAAACCAAACCAAACCAAACCAAACCAAGCCTGAATTGTTACATCTTTGCAATCCCCAAAGCTGGCCTGTTCAGTTTCTTCTGTTTTCTTTACAATCTAACACTTATTATAATTGTTATTGTATTACTTCTGAGATTTTCACATAAATTTCATCAGGTCTTTTACGATGGTCTGAGTGACAGCATGTTCTCTTAGTTCTCCAAAATTCTGAGTATTCTAGCCGGTCTTAGAAATGCCATAGTCTGTATGGTCGTGGATAACTTTCTGGTTTACAATTTATTATTATGAAATTTTTAAAAATTGTTAATGGCCGCTTTATTACTTACCGTTTATTAGATTAACGATTTCTGACTTGTACCGGATATGAGAATCTGCTCAAAATGAGGTGATATATTTATGATTCCATAGATTAAAGTATCTTTGAGTATTCTTCCATCGATTTGCTAGGCAACTAGATTTAATCGAGCAGCAAGATCTTGCATTAAAATGGGGTGCTTGTCAGTAAAAGATCCTCCTTGATGATTAAGCAACAGAGATTGTACTAATTTCTAAAAATTTTATTAGATTTACTTTTCTTAAAGAGAATCTGGTGCTAGACTGCGCGGCGGTCAGTCAAGGATCAGTCCGGTGAACCCTCATTGTAGGTAGGGAAATCAACTGATCTTCGTTCTAAGATTTTTTTTTTTACAAAAATAAGCTCGAGAAACTGTAATTTTTGCATTTATTTACCAATTGGCTCCTTTGTTACGCCTCCATTTTATAATATCTTTGACATTGATTGGTTTGGTTTGGTTTGGTTTGGTGGGTTTTATGGTATATCAAATTTTGTAGGTTATTTAACGCCAAATCCATTTTTATGTAAATAATCTGTTCTATTAAAAACAATTCAGTTTAGCATGAGTACACAATTTAATTGTCAAAAATATTTCTATTTCAAACTATTCAAGCAGTTATATGTAATAATTCAGTTAAGTGTAAATACAGTTTTAATATCGAAGAACAGTTCTATTTCAAATAATTCAGTTAAGCATAAGCATGCAGTTTAAATGTAAGTACAGTTTAATTGTCAAAAACATTTCTTTTTTAAGCTATTCAGTTTAGTCAAACAATTCATTTTAGCATAGGTATGCTGTTAGTTCTATTTAACCCATAGATAGGGTCCTATCAGGTGCTACCACTCCGGGCCAGAGTGGACCTGGGAGCAATGGCAATGAAGATGTACTCCGCATTTGCCAAAGCTCCAGCACTGCTGGAACCTCACCATCAGATTGTTTAGTGTCATATCAAGGACACTCGTTGGGTGGGGGTCTTACCCCTCTGCAGAGGTGCAGTCAGTGTATTCTACAGCCCCAACTGACTGGGAAATTTGACATTGAATTGCTTTGCAAAGGATGAAGGATCAAAAATAAACTTGATTTTAGAATGTTTCTCTAAAGTTTGATAAAATATATTTTTACCAATTAGAGTCATAGATAAATCAATCCACATGTTATCCAATTTGTAACCTATTAATATTTTATGAATGAAATTAAAAATATATCATCATCATCATCATATCGCGCTGGTAGCACGGATATCCCTGACCCTCTCTCGCTCGCTACTCCTCCCTATCGTTCATCGCCCTAGGTAGGTCTTCAGGACAACATCCTGTATCCTCACATAGCTGCTGAATGTACGTTCGAGCTGGTCGTCCTGCTTTTGCGCGGCCATGTGTGGGGATCCATAAGAGTACATCTCTTATGAGTTGATCTCTGCTTCTCCAGCAGTGTCCTGCATGTCTGGTTCGTCTAACTTGAATAGTTTTCGTGATAGGGGGCAGGTGGCCGTACAGTTGGTGTCTTGTGGGGTGTTGCTGCCAGGACTTGTTCAGGATTGCACGCAGCATTCTTGTGTAATTGCCATCTAGCTTCTTCTCCAGTCGTTTTGTTAGCGTCCATGTAGTGCATCCATATAGCAGTATCGATGTGACCGCTGCCTGGAAGAAACTGCATTTCATTTTATCGGTTAGGTCTGATTTCCATATAATCGATAGCCTATTGATAGCTGTCCATGCTTTCGTTAACCTCGTTTCGATGTCCATTGTCTTTTTTAATTGAAATCATTTTGAGATGAGGCTTCTTAATCTGAGAATTAATTTTTTATTTATTGCGGATTTTTGTCCTCATCTTGGTAGTTTTTCCTGTTGTTTCTTCTTCACTTCTGCTTTCCATAGTTGTTGTCTATTGCACCACATTTTTTGACCAAGTAAACCTCTGGCCGGCTTGGGTAGATATTGAAACCGCTATCTTCTGACAATGCTCACCTGGAACCATAGAGACTCAACGCCTCTATCCGTTACGACACGGGCCCCGAAAGTCCGCCATAAATAAAAAAAAATATTTCTCGTATCAAAAGAAACAGATTAGTTTTCTATTCTACTCCAAACTTTCGTATTTATTTTTCTTGTGTGAAATCTTACATTCCGTTTAAGATGTATAACATTTCAACACCACTTAACTGTTTTCGAAAATGAAATAATTACTTCTTATATACTTTTTTGATATTATAGTACTAATAATTTATTTCTTACGGCTGATTATTAGATCATTTACCCTTATATGTTAGCGCATAAATATGCTTTCCCTTCCTTATAACATACACCAAGATCTTTTACACACGCAAAATATATTACCTTGATAGTAAAAATTTCTATGAGCTTTTATGTAATTGATACCATATCGGGGCATACTAATGCTCTAATGTTGTTTTTTTTTTACCTTTTTTTACACTTGTAAAGCAATAAAATTTATTGAAATCGTAGAACGGTTACACACTTTTCACTACAATAGATGTGAAAAACTGTCATGCAAACATTTGGGGATTTTTAACGAGTAAATAATTGCCATAGGACACATATATATTTCAATTCCTAGGCTAATTAGGATAGGCTCCGATGCAATAATCTATTTATTGGCTCAATAATACGAATTCCTGCCTTTCTGTTTTTGAAAACGGTCCCGAAGGAGGTTCCAGTATTATTGTAAAGTGAGCGGTATTTTTTCGAGGCCACGTGTCTAACTTTGCTTTTTTTCTTTTGTAAACTTTTCATCATCGTTTTGTCTTTGTCTTCGCGAAACATCTTCGACAGCCCGCAACAAAACAATCGGAATGTTCTCGATACGTGAAATAGTTAATGAAGCAATACAGAAAATGGACACGAATTGAATTCGATACAAGGCCATTCTGGGTGGAAAAGGTGATCCACTCGGAAATAACCTAGAGATTAATATTTGTCCATGGTGGCGAATGGCAAATGCACAAGAGAGAACCTTTTTCGAGAAAAGGAGACGCATAAAGGTCTGTGTGACATTAAAATTCAAACGGATCACAACATCCCGGCCAGAAAACCAAATCACATGTTATTTAACAAGAAAAGCATTTCCATCTGTTGTGTTTTTGTTAAAGAAAGCAAAATGATTAACAAACAGCTGCGTATTACTAGATTATTGACAAAGATAATACAATTTTATATCTTCCGCTTTTTGATATTTGTAGCTTTTGAAGAATATCGTAGCTTGTAATATAATTGGCAAGTATTGTAATTTTTCAAGGCAGCTATTCGGTCGAAATAGAGTAGGATTAGATATTATAAATTTTCCCTGGCTAAAATATTTGTGGAAAAGCCAGGTGTGACCTGGAAATTGGACAGGTCAGATCTATGTTTTGATGTCTTTTCTGATGAAGATGTCAGCCGAATATAACTTGGTTTTGTGAACAATAGCCTCAACTGAAAGGAGTAAGAATCAAAATATAAGGAAATGGACTTTGACCTGACTTTAAACAATTGAAAATTGAGTTATTTTGTGGTTTGAAAAGTTTGATTAGAGGGTGGAGAGTTGTGCAAAAATTCAGGCCGATTTTGGGAATACACCGAGACGATTGGTGGGCTATGATAGAGACGACAGATAGATAACGAACAGACGGCAAACGGGCTAAGCAAGCGAAGAATGGTAGAGTATTATACTCACAAAAAAGCGCACACCTGCAAAAGATGTCATGATTGAATTTTGTTGATTCATTAGATCAGATTCCAGATCGCCGACGAGTATACTTTTGTTTTAAATATCGCCAAAATGATTGTAGAATATTTTTTTCCCTTTTGTTAAACCGCCTATATAACCTTGATTGACATTTTTGTTTTATCAGCCAAAGCTCAACTTATTCCATTGACAGAAGTCGTTACGAGAAAGTCTACTACATATTACTGACTCGGGAGGAAAGGCATTTTTGTCCGTAAGAATCAGAACTCATTTGAAGAACCAACTAGACGATCTACGACTAAAATTAGTATTACGCCCTTACAGTTTTGAATTATAACAAGCAGCCTTTCTGACACTGTTCGGACACTGGGATATCGGAATGAATATGGTCCTAACTAAATGCTGCATGTTGACAGTAACGAAGACAAAACAACTGGGGCCGAGATGACGTGTACGCAGTGGAGGTAGTTGTTCTAAATTCGAGTGATTAAAAGAGTATCCTCGGGAAAGTAAAAGAATCCACTCGAAAGGTTGCAAGAGTATACTCGGGAAGGTAAAATAATCTACTCGAGAATCCTTTAAAAGAATTATTCCAATTTTCTCGAGAGATGAAAATGATCCTCCCAGTAGAAGAAAATAAATCCATTCTTGATTGTAAAAATGTCTACCAGAGAGATAAAAGAAAATCCGTTCGAAAGAGTACAAAAATCTACTCGTGAATGTAAAATGATTCCCTCGAGAGAGTAAAAGAGTCTACTTAAAGATGAAAATAAGTTCACTCCAGCGAATAAAACAGTTTACTCAACAGAGTAAATTATTCCACTCGGGAAAATAAAAGGATCCACTCAAGAGAGCGGGACAGTTGACTCGAGAGATTAAAACGATCGACGTAAGGGAGTTAAAAAAATGACCACACGAGACAGTAAGATAGTTTACTCGAGATTGTAAGCGAAAACAGACACTGATTGATAGAATTCCAAATCTTGAGCCGTTGGAAGATCATTGCTTTATTCTTGTCGTTTGTTGATGTTCATTGTCAACTTAACTCATATATATTAATAGTTGATGTACCCGGTGCAACAACGGATCAAAAGTATTTTATCAACACAAGTGAATGAAAATGTAGCAAAAAATGTGGGAGTAATTAGATGCATTATCATGGTTTTATCTTTATAAATATTTCTTTTTTAAATATGACGAAAAATTCAGTTCTTTATTGCTTGTTAAGTTACAGTGATAAAAAATATAATCGTTTAGTTTATTTTGTTTTTTTACCTTTTTGAAAATGTATCAATAAAAAGAAGCCAAAAATTGAAAATGTGTCCTAATTTTTAGGTGGAAAATTTCGCGTATTATCTCAAATGAAAGCTATTCGTTTATTATATTCAGAGATTATTTCTTCTTTTTAAAAAAAGGTTTTGTGTTACACTGGTTATAGAATTAAAATATATTCATAGAAATATGAAAATATGTATTTAAAAAACCAGTTTCTGTGTTATTAATAAAAAATGTTTTGAGAATTAATTTTTATTTTTTTGCAGACTTTTTGTCCTCATCTTGGTAGTTTTTTTGCCGTAATTACTGCAGTAATTACTGGGGATACGGTTAAAAGACTCAGCGTTCCTATCCGAGGTCAAGGTTAATCACCTGAAGAAGGCCAGAGGTGAAATTTGGTCGAAACGTAGTGAGAAGAAACAACAAAAAAACATACCAAGTTGAGGACAAAAAGTCCGCAATAAATAAAAATTAATTCTTAGATTAAGAAGCCTCATCACAAAAGGATTCCCAATAAAGACAAAAATGCTTTCATTTACTTTTTGTTATTTTTTATCTCTAAAAATGTATCATTTTTTGTTGGTATAATAAAAAAAAGCTTAGAAATCAATGTGTCCATATAATGAAAGAAAGCTAAGAATGAAAATGTTTAAATATTTCATGTAAAATTTTCTTCTTGGGTAACATTTTTAATATCTAAAAATAAGATAAACTTGAATTTGAATCATTTCCCCAATGCTTTTTAGTTCATCAAAAAATGAAGACACTTTTTTTTACAATTACTATTAATTACAAATTTACAAAGAATACACTGAAATATTCAATGTGACTGAATCATGTCCACTCTGTCTCGGAGTGCTAACACCTGATAGGGCCTTATCTATGGGTTAAACTGAACTATAATACCTACTTATGCTAAACTGATTTATTTAGATCAAAACTGTTTGACTTAACTAAATAGCAGGAAATAGAAATGTTTTTGACAAACTGTATACTTAAATTTAAACTGCGTGCTTATGCTAAAATCAATAGTTTGAAATGAATTAGTTTTTGATATTGAAACTGTTAAACTGAAACGTTAAACTGAATTGTTTGATGCAGAACTGTTTTACCATTTAACTGTGTGAAAAGAATGTATACATATAGTAAACTGAATTGGTTGAATTAGATCTGTTTGACTAGACAGAATATCTTGAAATAGAAATGTTTTTGACAATTAAACTCTACTCATTCGAAACTAAATTGTTTGAAATAGAAGAGATTATTTGCATAAGAATTAGGTCTATATGCCATAAAAACCCAACCAACCAACCAACCAACCAAACAACGAAAAAAGTTTATAACATATAAAATATCAAAGAATAATTGAAGTATAGACGAACTAGTCGACAAACTTTGAGAAAGCGAAAAAGGATGAGGACGAAGAGATATACAACACATGATGATACGAAACCTGAAAAAAACATTCAACTAAAAAACATACACGAGTGAGTTCGAGTCTCATTGGGTGCCCCATCTATATGGCCTTGTGCCACTTATGTTCTCTGACGAAACCAACATGCTGAAAATACAGACGTATGTAAGAACGAAATAAACAATGCTGAAAAAGTATAAATCTCTTTGTGGAGTTATTGATTTGGAAATATTTAATTTTTCTCTCTTTGAATAAACAGAAAAAAAGGAAAAGTTTTCACACACACACACACACACACACACACACACACATATATATATATATATATATATATATTTATAATTTTTGATAATTGAGCGGAGTGGAATGTCGTAAGTAATTTGACCCATCAATTCGCATTTACACCTGAAATAACGCTGACTGTTTTGCGTCCAGATATCATCATTTGGACAGCTCATTCAAGCAAAGTTTTTGTTTGCGGTGATTCTCTTTAGGAAAATATTAATTCGGTGCATTAGTTTAGTTTGGATAACGTGAAAATTTGCGCGCACAATGTGTCAAAAATGTCTGGATAAAAAATGTATTTCCCGTCGTAGTCGGAGAGTGAGAGTTCATTACTAAACAGACATCCATATATCTAACTAATCTTGGACTGTCATCATCCGTCAAAAGGAGATAAATATTTAAAAAAAGATCCATAATAATGTCTTAACTGTATCAACATGAATATAGAATTCTCACAGAATATCGGTTACCCATATTGAAACGTCATACAGTGCGTTGATGCTGGGGCGCTTTGAGTTAGAGGTAATGATGTTTCGACCTCGTAAGAATACTTGAACCTAGAGTCATCATCTAATGTTGGCCTTTTTGGGAGCAACACTGATTTTTGCACCATAGTCATTGCATAAATTTATATATATATATATATATATATATATATATATATATATATATATATATATATATATATATATATTGTTATCCACATATATACAGACTGTTTGATTTTGCCACAATTCCTCTGTGGCTCGACCTGCGAGATACATTAACTTGGGATCGAAACTCGCTGACTTTACCTTACCCTAAGCTATCCTCACTCTCAGCATAAACGAAGGCATTTTTACATATATATTTATTTACGCTTATTGGGCACCGGAGTACTCTGTTCAGAAGAATTGCTTTGCATTTACGCCTATGTGGTAGCCAGCAATTCCCCACTCGAGTGCTCAACCCACAGGGCCGAGGAGCATATATATATTATCATCCCCAGACTGACTGTTTCTTTGTATCACAACTCTTTATTTTGGCTTGGCACGTAAGATATTTCAAACTTTACGTCAGTCGGAAATCTTACCCCAAATCTATCCTCACGCATAGCATTTCTATTTCAAGCTATTCAGTTTAGTCAAACAGTTCTAATACATACAATTCAATTTACTATGCGTATAGATTTTGTTTATACACATTTAAATCCAAAAACAGTTCTATATCAAACAATTCAGTTTAGCCTAAGTACAGCATAAGCGCAAAGACACGAGGTTCATTCAAAAGAGTGTAAGCTTCACCCTGGTGTTAATATTGTCACATACATCTCAGCTTTGTTTGGGCTTCACTAGCTCAGAAATTAAAATAGAAATCTGAATGATTTTTCTAGTTTTATTTTAAAAAAAGAATTGGTAGTGTGTTGTCACAAGAAAAAGGTTCAACTCTGACTTTTCTGAATCAGGTTAAACAATATACGGAGACGAAATTATGGCTAACACCGTTTGATGATATTTCTACTTTAAGTAAATAAAAGAGCTAATTTTTCAACCCTGACTCTTCTTAATTAGGTAGGACAAAATACCAGAGACAAAACTATGGCTAACACCGTTTGATGATATTTCACCTGTAAGAAAATAAAAGGGCTAATTTTTCAATTTTGACAGCATATATGAATAATCATTTTAATGAAACAAGAAAAAAAATGACGACTCTGCTACTGTATGTCGAAAACTGCTGATAATTACCGAATGGTATTCAGATTTCCCGTCAATTTCAAATTACTTTCGACGATAGTCGAGGAAATATATAGCGTGTGGATTTTAAGTGTCGTTGTTGTATTATGAGACTTTTGATCATTTGTGGTAGATTAAACTTCCTTTTCTAACTTCAGTTAAACCCAGACAAGAACTTCACAAGAATGCCGGGAGCAGTTTAGAACAAATGCTGGAAGCAACACTCTCAAAAACAGCAACCACACAGCCTCACATCCCTCAAACCGTACAAGAAAAGCGAATATGACACCTGGGGCACTGCTGGAGAAGTAAGAACGGACTCATTTGCGATATTTTCCAATGGATTTATACACATTGACACAGCAGTATTAGTCGACCAGCAAAAACATACATTCATTAGCTCAGTGCAAACACAAGGTACCGTCAGTCAGAGAGATAGCCAGTAGAAAAGATGCCGAAGGATATATATATATATAGAGAGAGAGAGGGAGAGAGAGAGGGAGAGAGGGAGAGAAAGGATTTGGTTTGGTTTGGTTTGGTTCCGTGTCAAACAATTCAGTTTAGCATAAGTACGCAATTTACATGTTAAAACAGTTCTATTTTAAGCAATTCCGTTTAGCATAAGTACACTGTTTAGTTCTATTTGACTCATAGATAGGACCCTATCAGGTAGTACCACTCCAGGCCTGAGTGGACCTGGGAGTGATGCCAATGAAGGGGTACTCCGCATTCCCCAAAGCTGTAGCGTTACTGGATCCACACCATCATTATGTTTATTGTCATATCCAGGAAACTCATGGAGAGAGTCTTACCACTCTGCAGAGAAGCAATTCAGTTTAGCATCAGTATGCAGTTTAATTCTATTTGACCCATAGTTAGGACCCTATTAAGTCGGGCCAGAGTGAACCTGGGAGCGATGGCAGTGAAGGAGTGCTCCATATTACCCAAAGCCCCATCATTACTTGAGCCTCATTATCAGATTGTTTAGTGTCATATCTAGGATGCTCATAGGAGAGGGATCTTACCCCTTTGCAGAAGTGCAGTCAATGTATTCTATTGCCTCAGTTTACTTGACAAGCGAGAGAGAAAGAGAGAGGAATATATATATATATATATATATATATAGAGAGAGAGAGAGAGAGAGACAGAGAAAGAGAGAGAAAGAATTGATTCTGGGCTGTTGGCGTGCCTTCGAGATGATGATGATGATGAAGTTTCCTTTTAGTTTTTACATGCAAATTTTTTTCCCAAAATAAATATAGACACGATAATTATGAAACGAGAAAAGCTATTTCTTTTACATCGTTAGATGGTTGAAATCTGTTATAGACATAGAATTCAAAAAAGATATAACTGTATTCAGTTTTCAAAAAAAATACCACGAGTTATGAATTTGAGTGATGTATAATGGCCCCAGGGGATCACTTAAATCAATGGCTGAAGAAAATAAGTGATGTGATCAGATAACACTGAGGAAAATAGAAGGAACAGTTTAGTCAGTTCACTAGTTGCACTCGAAAGGAGTGATTGGGTTAAACCTGTGCTCGTCAATTCCTCGTAAAGGTCGCAGCGGGTGAACAAATGGTCGTCGTCGAAGAACTAAAAAAAGATGTGCACATAAATTGTGTCTGCATTTTTTGTTATGTCTTCGACGAAAAACGAAGACAGCTAATGTTACATAAACCACCATACAGAGAACACACAGAGCAATATGAGGCGACCCGAATAGAAACAAAGGTGGCAGCAGACGGAACATAACAGAAATGTCGAAATGAGAGGATAGGCTATGACCAATAGCGATTATGGGAGAGTTATACATATATATAAACAAATAAATGCTAATATATATAGAGGATGATATGTTTGCATGTATTTAGTCGTAATTTTACGTATTAGATGCGTTAAAATATCAATACTGGCAGAAACAAATAATGAATCAGACAAGAATTTCTTTCAAAATAGTCCTTTGTTATTGGACACATTTTTCCAGGGAATTTTGCATTGGTTGAAGAACCAATTTCTCTTCTGATGCGGTTTAGTTTGGTTTGGGTTGCTTTCATAATTTTAATGGCATAACAAACTTTGTGGGTTATTTAATAACAAAAGCATCCTTTTAGACAAGTCATGATACTATTCAATCCATAGCTGGGGGATAAGGGAGTTCATACTTTTGTAATATAATGGCCGAAGGATTTCGGTTTATGCCTTTGGGTTTAGTTAGGCTGAGAACCTTTCGGCTCAGTGCATGGGTAACTTAGGTGCAACATTAACACAGGTGTTCACGCGCGTGAACGTGTCACTCAGAGATGTCACAATAGCCCATCTGGGAAACGGGGTTACAGAGTGCGGGTGACGTCACGCACCGGAAGTGCGCGGAGTATTTTGGGAGATTTTGAAAAAGTCAGTTAGTAGAGTTGAGACTAGACACCGGACGAGAAGGGTTGACTTTTGTTTGCTCACGGAGGTCTTGGGCAGGTGTCACACTAGGGGGGGGGGGCAGATGAAAAAGCCAGAATAGAAAGATTGTGTCTCTTTCTTCTTTTGTTGAAAAACCGTTAAACTCAAAGGTAATAAAAAGTTTCGTACCTGAACTGAGAAGTGGTAAGTGTTTTTCGTGTTTCGAGATTCCTATGTTCTATGTTATATATATATATGAACATTATATGTCCATTTCACACATGGCCGTATCTGGCTATAGTACACCTTTGCCTGGGGTATTCTACTGTAAACACAATTGCGTGAATCGAGATTGAACTCGCTTACTGTGATGGAAGTCAAGAACGTTCGCCACTGAGTGACGGGGACTCCCAACTATTTAGTTGGTATAAAGCTGCCTGGTTGTATTTTTTAATGTCTGCTAAGTCCTCAGATTTTACATTTGAGATGGATCTTCACAGTAAGAAAAAAGATAAAATCAAAGAGGCTAGATGTTGTGAATATGATTGGTGCTGTACTTATACCATCCTGTATTTCACAACAAAATATATACCTCAAAACAGTATTATAAATTACAGTTTTATCAATATATACATTAAGATATGTAATATAATGTACATGATAATACCTAATACATAATAATACTTACCTGACCTTAGCTGGGCCGTCTAGCATTCGTTCCGGATGGAGTATCGAAACCAATGGCAGATTCGAGGCCGAAAGGCCTCCAGCTTCGGCTGGGCCACCTTCAAATGAGCGAACTGCTTCACTGACACCATTGTCACCCTTGTATAGCACTAGACCTTGATGTCCAGTTTAAGATATAATCAGGCATAGGTGCTTGGACCCAGATTTGGGTCCAAGTCCAGCTCAGCTCAGCTCAGCTCATCAGGCCCACATCGTACTAAGTGAGTTGATGACAAGCAAAGTCCAGCAGGTTTTGAGACTCGGCTCGTTCCCGACCTTCCCCCTAAATCCCCACTTTAAGCTGACCTTCGAGTCATTGACCTCGTGTCAAGTCCTGTCTGGTGAGAAGCAGCGACAAATATCTACATAATGATACTTATGAGCATTTGATCTCGTCATTTGGCACATAGATACAGAGAGTTACATATTTGCATGTAATTTTTTCTACATAAATCTATAATCTCTATAAAGTATATAAAAAATGGAAGTGGAGTATGCTACATTTATATTCAGAAATTGTTGACATAGATGATGAAAAAAAGATCAAACATTCAAATAATCTATATTTTCATTTTTATAAGTAAAGGAATTATATTGTGAATTGAATTACCATGACCAGAACATCCGGTGATCTCCAGTGGTGGAGATCACGGTGTACACTACTGCTGAGACCTAATAAGGTCGAAACAGCTGTCCAGAGTTTCCGTATGTCGTGCGAAGGTGTTCGCCGGTTTTTCTGGTCATGGTACGTGGTATATTCAATACGTTTTCAGATTTTTTTGTACAGGCATTTAAAATTGTCGTAGACTCTTGAAAATTCAGTATCTTTTTGCTATACATTGAATGAGATGACTGGCCAATTCTTATGATTTCAAGTTGAAATGGACAGCTACAGCAGGAATTTGAATACACCCAACTAAAGTCTGATTGTCACAGCTGGTGAATTTCAAAAATGCAATCTGGACGTGAAGAAACTTTAGAAGAACGATATGCAATAAAATTCTGTTTAAAACTTGGAAAAATGCCATAGAAACGTATGAAATACTTCACACTTCCTTTCGACTATTTTGCATGAATATAGCATCAGTTTTTAAGTGGCATAAGAGATTTAAAGAAGCCAGGGAGTCTGTGAGGGATGAGAGGAGTGGGAGGAGTAAGCCAGTCGATACACCAGAGTATTAAGGGAGTTCATGAAGAGATTCCGTCGGAAAAGGTCTGCACTCTTCAAATCGAGTCAGTGGCATTTCCACCAGGACAATGCACCAGTCCACAACTCCATCCTTATCACAGACTATTTGACCAAGATGGGCATCAAGACAGTTCCTCACCCACCCTATAGTCCAGACCTTCCTCCCTGTGACTTTTGGTTATTCCCTAAGCTCAGAGGCTGTCGTTATGAGACAATTGAGAAGATGAAAGAGGCTGTGACGAAGGTCATTGACACACTGACACAAGAGGACTTCCATGTGGCCTTCGAAGGGGACTAGAGTTTTATGCGTGTAATATCAATAAAAGTGCCCATACGAATAAAGTCTGGAAACTTATTTAATGATCCTCGTAATCCAATTCACATTTAAATAAGTAAAGGAAAATAAAGTGACTATCCTTTTTAATTGCAATATTTATGTTCTTGCATTCAAATACATCATTCTAATAACAATGATTATATAGTTTAAAAAAGTGGCCCTCAGTTAGATGATTTCAAGTAAATAATAATATTCCTCAGTAAATTATAATAACTTTAAATAACACTTCTTAATACAAATAATATGCACATAGTTATATGGTTTCAAATGCCTAATTATTATAATCCTTAGTAAATAATATAAGCGTCAAGTAATTCTTCTAAATCCATATGATTTTTCATATTTATATGTTATCAAATAACAAATAATGATAATGCTTTAAATGTAATTATAGCTTTAAGTTACTATTTTTAATACATATAATTTGCATATAGTTAGATGGTTTTTAGTAACTTATAATAATCCTTAGAAAATAATCATAGCTTTTAGGAACTATTCGTAATACAAATACAAATAGTTTTTTCTTATCCTTGACCGGTTGCCATACCAATGTTAAAGAGCTTAATCTGCCCTACTTCTAACTCATAGCTTCATTTACACCACTCCCAAGCTTATTTGTGGTATGCAGTCACGTAGAGGATCTTCAACTCAGGACAGTGTGCCCATTCCCTGAGAAAGTAAGCTTTAAAGGACTCACTCACACACACACACACACACACACACACACACACACACACACACATATATATATATATATATATATATATTCACAAAAGAGCTGGGTTTTTTTTTGGTATGTACGTGTCGACTTATAACTCAGAAAACAGACGTCATTAAGCATCAAAATCATGCGTACGATACGTTTATGATGTGGAAGAATGCAAAATTTTGTTTTTGATTTATACTGATATTAAAGATATAATTATATAATAAAATTATATTTATTTTTGGAATTCTTTTCAGTTCTACATAAGTATATTCAAAAATAGGGAGCACTTCATTTTTTCAACCCTTCCGGGCGAGCATGATATGACACAAGATCAATTTTTAAGCAGAATTTAACAGGTTTGAATTCAGTGTTTTCTTTTCGTAGACCGGTTGTCATACTAAAGTTACAGAGCCTAGCCTGACCCACTATTTATCTTTTTTTATTGGACCCACCAATAAAGATATATTTTTAGAGTGTAAAAAAGAAAATATGAAAAATAATCAAACGAAGGCATTGTTTATTGATAAGACAAAACCTAATTTTAAAAAAATTAATACTTTTTATTCTTCTTAGAAAAAAGTATATGAATTTTTAATCATTGTAATTTTGCAGTCCTGAATTATTCTGAGGACGCCATATTTGGAGAAATACAGGATGCAGTCTATTGTCTATTTCTCTCTTGTATTTTGTTTAATGGAAATACATTAGAATGTTATAAGCAAAAATCATGGAAGTTTGCCCAACAAAAAAGATGTATGGCCACTTATTTCTAATTAAACAAACCATTCAAGTAAGATCAACAAGGCACGCGGGAAACTGTTGGAAAAGCAAGGACGATTCATGTGACGTTTTCCTATGGACTCCTTCACAGGAACGCAGCAGCGTTAGCCGACTAGCAAAGACTAATATGCCACTGCTTGTGCGGATACTTGACGCAGTATGGATGATTTGTCAGCAGAGATGGCTGATTGGGATGAGTGGCGAGGGTGAGTCAGGGAAACCTGAGCTGTCTGGACGACTTGATAATGATGATGACTAGAAGATCATTGATCTACATTTTCTCCTTTAAGTAAAGGAATTATATTGTGAATTGAATAACCATGACCAGAAAATCCAGTGAACAGTTACGCCCGACATACGGAAACACTGAACAGCTGTTTCAACCTTATTAGGTCTCATCAGCAGTGTTTAACGTGACCTTCACCACTGGAGATTGAACCAGCGACCATAGATTGAAGAGCCGAAATCTACAAATGAGCCATCCGCCCATATCGCACACAAGTGACGCAAAATTAACTAATCATTCTTATTGCGCGGCCAATTAACCTGAATGTGTCTTGCAAGTTATTTCTGTACACTTTACGGGAGACACGAGCACCTCCAGGGCTACATCTTCCCAAGAGGATTAAGACGAGGCCTTAGAAGTGTTCGCCGTATTTTCTGGTCATGGTTATACAGTTCACAAGAAGATCATTGCTCTTTTTTTCTTCTACATCGTCACCGTATCCTCGAGGCGTGATGAAAGCAACATTTCTTTGACTCTCTCTCACCGTCCGTCGCTGTCGGCCATTTTAATTGGCAAGTCCTCGTAAAGGCATCCACTCAGAGATGATATATATATATATATATATATAAGTTTTTTGTTACCTGACTAATACTAGTGTGTCTATAAGAAGGAGTACCCATATGAGAACGTTGTTTTTGTGGTCTTACTTCTTCAGCAATGCTTGCATGTGTAGTTCCTCTGTTTTGCTTGGGTTCTGAAATAGAAGTTAAGTTGCCATTCATCTGCTTATTTGAGGGGGGCGCTGCTTCTGCGACTTATTTTAAAAAAAAACAACCAGCATCCTTGTACAGTCCCCAGCAAACTTTTTCTCCAAACATTTAGTTAAATATCAAGAGGTGCAACCATACAATGGTACTGACACAAATACAGCATGGAAGATTGGGGTTAACATATTAATCACTGTCCATGCTTTGCCCGTATGCAAGTTGATACCCCTTTCTCTAGATAAGTTATTGCTACCGAGGTATATGAACTGGTCTACTAATTTCTACGGATTACTATTTAATGAGGAGATGGCATCATCTTGATTAAAAGCCGTGTGTTCTAATGCCCGAAGGTATTTATTGTTTGTTTTGTCACATTTTCATAACATATCAATAACGTTGCCATTTATGAGTTTGTAATCATTTTTTTTCTTCCACTCCCAAGTCAACATACATGACATTCGGATGTATCTTAATTAGCTGCGAGGCTCTTTGAGTGTTTTTTTTTTTCTTTTTTTGCATCATCAGTTTTAATTAGCGCCTAGGATTTGAGTTGTCAAAAAACTTTTAAAAAAAGCAGCGGCGATGTTTTTTTGCAAACAATAACATTATATATTTTTTTTTGTTTTTTAAAGCATGTTTGATTCATTCGTAACTTTACTCAAAAGATAATTATTTGTATAAACGGCACTAGCTAGCAGCAATATCATTGTTATTTATTTTGCATAGCATGACGAAGAAGCCGAATTTATTTTATCGTAAGCAGGAAATATACGATAAAAATGATATTATCCAAGTTGGTTGGTTGATGTTTTACACTCAATTTGTTGTACACTCTTGGGGTTTATTTATGATTGCTTACATATATATATATATATATATATATATATATATATATATATTTGTGTGTGTGTGTGTGTGTCTGTCTGTATATATATCTATCTATATATATATATATGTGTGTGTGTGTGTGTGTGTGTAGGAATGTGTAAGTGTGTGGGACTTATAAATGAATAGATTGTAAGTAACATACTTTTTGAACACACTGTTAGAGCTGTCATTTGTTGGCACTCATTTAATTAGTTTCAAGAATTCCAAGCACTAAACACTCTATTCAATATTGATCATTTCCTGGTATGCAGTTGAATATTTTGTTAGTGTTTTATTCACATTAACTCTTCTGGGTTATTCAATGCCAAACCCTGATATATATATATATATATATATATATATATATTATATATATATATATATATATATATATATATATATATATGTGTGTGTGTGTCTGTGTCTGTGTCTGTGTCTGTGTGTTGGTTTGGTTTGGTTTGTTTGGTTTTATGGCTTATCAACCTTTGTAGGTTATTTAACGCCAAATCCATTTTTATGTAATAATCTATTCTATTGAAAACAGTTCAGTTTAACATAAGTACACAGTTTAATTGTCAAAAACATTTCCATTTCAAAGTATTTAAGCAGTTATATGTGATAATTCAATTAAGTGTAAATACAGTTTTAATGTCGAAAAACAGTTCTATTTGAAATAATTCAGTTAAGCATAAGCACGCAGTTTAAGAGTAAGTATGGTTTAATTGTCAAAAACATTTATATTTCAAGCTATTCAGTTTACTCAATTCATTTTAGCATAAGTATGCTGTTAGTTCTATTTAACCCATAGATAGGGCCCTATCAGGTGCTACCACTCCGGGCCAGAGTGGACCTGGGAGCGATGGCAATGAAGGGGTAGTCCGCATTCCCCAAAGCTCCAGCACTGCTGGACCTCACCATCAGATTGTTTAGTGTCATATCCAGGACACTCATTAGGGGGGTCTTACCCCTCTGCAGAGGTGCAGTCAGTGTATTCTACAGCCCCAGCTGACTGGGCAGTGTGTGTGTACGTGTATATATATATATATATATATATATATATATATATATATATATATATATATATATATATGTGTGTGTGTGTGTGTGTGTGTGTGTGTGTGATAAGTAAGTGAAAAGTATGGGGGTAATTTTGTTCTTAAACGAGTTGAAGCTCATTTGGTATATAGTTCAATGTTTTCGAGTATGGCTATATACTAAAAAAGAAATTCTATTTCATAATAAACATTTGTATGATCACAGAATGTTTCATGTATTACATTTTAACATTATTAAGTCTATCTATCAAGCATGTCCGGTAAAATAATTTGTACATAGCTGTATGGCTTCAAATAAGTAATAATAAGAATTTCTTAATAAACGATTGAACAGTTCTATCTGACCCATTGATGGGGCCACAACTGGTACGACTAATCCGGTCCAGAGCTGACTCTGGATTTATGGCTATAATGGGATTATCCACATTCCTCAAAGCTCCTAGGATGGAGCTTTACCATTAGATAGAGTTTTGTATCATACCGAGGATTCTTGTTGGGCGAGGGTCTCACCCCTCCGTAAAGGTGCAGTTGGTGTATTGTACTACCTCACTCAACAGGGTGGATACTAACTTTGACGTTTTAGTAGTGAAAAGTCTTCTGAATATATCAGTATTTTCTTAGCATTCTGTCTATCATGAAGGCGTACTGATAGCTGAAATTCTTTTAAAGCTATTTCGCCATTCATCCCGATTGGCCATCGCTTACCGTAAACCCTCTTGGCCAGCGACCAGCGATACACAAAGAAGTTGTACGTGCATCGGTGGATGTTCACAAATCGTGAATTTTCGGTAAGTGACGAGTTTCTACTTTAATATAATCATAATTTATATAACATGTTTCAAAATGAAATAGTGAGTAAGCCTTGTATGACCAATTCGCCATCGGGATGTAATGATTTGTTCTCTTCTCGATTTTCTCGATGCTGGTCTCCACTCTCCCGAGGTTGGCTGAATTTGGAAGAGTTTTTTGTGGATGTTATTGCTCCATTGTTCTTGTCATTTTGTGTGAAGGAATTTATTAATTGTTGATTTCAGGTCAGTATATGGAATCCTGGATTAGTCGGGGGGTCAGATCTAAGGCCGATTTGGCTACCGAGTCTCCACTTTCATTGCCTCTCACTCCAATATTTCTTTTCTATTTGACATAGAGTCTAATCTACTCAACAGTTTAATGACAAGAGGGTTCTGAATTTTTTAAAATTTATTAATGATAGCAAGACATAAAGTGAGTCTGAAAATATTATAAATTTCTTGTTTAGTCTTCGAGATGATGTTGAGAGCAAGGTGTATTGCACAGGATTTTGCTGTGAAGATAAAGCTTTCCATTGGAAGAGCTTTCTTAAGAATTGTTTTGCTTAAAACAGCTGCGCACGCTGTTTTATTATTGTCCTTGGGTCAATCCGTAAATACTTAGAGGTGATTGGGATGGTGTTGGAGATTATTGTGAAATTTCTCTTGATAAGTGCTGGAGTGGGTTTTAATTTTGGAATGTTCATTCAATACGAGAAACATTTCTGGAGTTTTAATGATCCAGGGTGATGTTTGTGGAAAAGTGCTTTCATGTATATTATTTAGAGGTATTTTTGCTTCTTGTAGGGTCGACTTGATCCAAAGGCCAAAAGTTTTTATTGTTTTTTCTTTTCATTCAAAATATTGCTTGTATTTCGGGTTGAAGGTGCAGGCATAAGCTGGGTTGGATGGGCAGAATTTCAGCTTTGTGGAATATTGGAGAGCCAGTTTTTCACGTCTTAATGTAAGAGGTGGTTCATCTACTTCTGTGTATAATCATCCAGACTCTTTAATAATCCTTTAGTTCCTGTACCAAAGCACCGATCACAATAATCGTCACCTTCATGTTCCATAATTTTTTCAATTCTCCAGCAAGGTCAAGGTATCTATCCTTCTTTTCACATTGTTTCAGTTTTATTCTCTGGTCAGCCGGGACAGCTAAGTCGACAATTTTGCAAATTCTCTTTTTTTGTTGTTTATTATTAAGTCTGATCTTCTGGCCGAGATTAGGTGATCCGTGTGTTTGTCAAAGTCCCGTAGAAGTTTATATGTTCTAAGACAGGTGCTGGTTTGTGCATATACCATTTGTTGGTATGGTCAAATTTAAATTTCTTGCACATCTCCCAGTGGATCAACTTGCCGAACCAGACGTGGCTAGTCTTATACTCCTTCTGCGCTAATTTGCTGTATTCACTTATTATGTGATTGATGGTTTCATCTCTGTCACCGCATAGCCTACATTTGCTATTTTCTTGCGTCTTATCAATTTTCGCTTTGATATGATTGGTGTTTATGGCGTTGTTTAATGCTGCTATTAGGACAGATTATGTTTCTCGCGTGAGATGTTGTTTATTAGTCGGTTAAAACGCCCATAGAGTTGTTTTTCTTCCCATTTTTGTTTCCTAGTTATTGTCATTCTGTTGTCCATCGTTTTATCAGTATCGTTTCTGATGGCTGCAATCAGTCCTCCTTCGTGTTTTCCTACGTAGTCTTCAAGTTGTATCGCTGCGTTAACACTGTCTTCGATGCTGGCAAGTCCTATTATTATTATTATTATTATTATTATTAGTTGTAGTAGTAGTAGTAATTACTAGCTTAAGAGTTTTCCACATTAGCGTTAGCTGATCGTCTTTAACCTGGGTTCGAGTCACAGCTAGGCTCCTCAAGTCTCCAGGACTTTTTTCTGTATTCTGTCTGAACATGACAGTGCTGTGGTTTATTATTATTGTTATTTCACATAGTATTAGTTATTACTTTTCGATGTATTTATTGTTTTTGTTGTTTATGCTACTCCCCCATCCTCATATTCATCCTCTATTTCTTCTTCTTCTTCTTCTTCTTCTTATTATTATTATTATTATTATTATTATTATTATTATTATTATTATTTGACTCAATAAAAGTTATTATTTCTCTATATCTCTTCGACTTCTTTTTCTTGTTTTCACATTCACTGCAATCTTTAGCTCAAATATCCCTACCTCCACCCAATACCACCACTGATTTCCTGACAAAAAGCTGTTAATAACTTTTACAACAACAACAATGAAAACGACAACACATCTTCCGCCAACATCCACTTCATCCCCAAAGCTGATGATATTTTTGTTTGAATTTTGTCTTCAAGGCTTTTTTAATAATAACGTCATCAAATTCCTTTCGAATTTCTACTTCGCATTTCTTGTTCAACTTTCTTTTAAGATTTTCTGAAGTATTTTTTTATGATTTTCAGTGGATTTCACAGGTATCTTAGAGTTTTTATTTTATTTTTCCATATCATTTAAAAAAAAAAAAAGAATTGCTACATTTTCCGAATTTCTTCTCGGTTCTTGAATTTTTTAAAAATTTTTTACATTTTTTTAGGTTTTACACCGGTAAAAAAAAAATCGTCACGTTTTGTTTTTAATGGTTCAATTATTATTATTATTATTCAATTATAACTAGTTTTCTTTGCGCTTTTCTTTTTTGAGTTGCAGTTTTCATAAATCTTCAGAATTGTTGAATTAAATCATCCTATGTTTCCGAACCAATTAAGACCAGCAATCTACGATAAAAAGGAAACGTATTAACATATGTTCTGGTTGGTTGGTTGAACTTTATAGCATTTTAAACCTTGTATTTTATATATACAGAAGACGTAGTAGACGAGGTTGACACGAAAGATCCCTTTTCGATAGCTACTACACCAAGATATAGGGTAGGCCGCTACTCCTTTCCTGGATGGCTCAACTTTACCCTTGATCCTCACCTTATAATGCTGAGTGTTAAGCAAGGTAGCATCAAGTACCATTTTTAAGTCTTTGGTATGACTCGACCTGGGATTGAACCCAGTTCTTCAGGGCCATTGGCGAACACTCTAATCATTATGCCAATAAGAATAGTTTTAAGGTAACATTTTATATAATCCAGAGTTTCTTGTTTGCTAACAATTTAGTGGTTTAACGTAATCCTATCAAACTCGAATAAATCTATCTTATACTAATTGGTCGCTCGCACTGACTAAAATGATGCCTAGTATTCTTATCTAATACGAACAATTCTATGTAGTATTAATAATTTTGCACACAGTTCAATGGCTTCTACTATTGCTCTCTAATACTAATAAGTCTTTTTAATGCCAGTCATTTGTTTACATACAGTTGAATATTTGCAAGTATCGCAATTTATCGCGATTAATTCTATTTAAAGTCACTCTTTTTGTTATATAGCCACATAATACATATAGAATCATAACGACATAATAAAGACGAACAACACAGTTCTTAGAAAAATATACCTCTCAATTTATTTGTAAGAGGGAGTTGGAGACCGAACAGAACTGCAACATATTGACCCCCCCCACTCAATTGGCCGTTTCTTTCCCGTTCTCCTGGGCTGCTCAAGCGGGGGCCTGGGGGCCCAGCCTCTCTGGGTGCTGGTTTTCTCTACCGCATCTTATCACCAACTCGTCTGATCCCCAACTGATTAATCAGGGGCCTGAGGGCTCCCTCCGCTGAGTGCCGGCTTTCTCTACCGCATCTTGTCACCAACTGATTGAATTTCCTGTGCGCATAATAGTTCAAGGCCCACCTTCTTCTTGTGGGCGTCACAAATTGCACTCTTTCAACCCATCCACTGTCAAGGTTATACTCTGCTATTCATCGACCGAATGCACCTTTTATTTACACAGGTGCATTTCCTATTTTGACAGCCTGGCCGGGTCGTAGGTCAATATACAATATTTTGTTGGCACATAGTTAAATAGTTTCATGTATCGTTATGTGACACGAAAAATTCAATTTAACACCAGTCATTTGCTTTCATGCTGTGCAAATGTTTGAATTATTACTATTTGCCACAAATAATTCTATTCAAAATAACTCATTTGTTTGCACACAGTTAAATTGTTTCAAGTTTTGCAATCTAACATGAACACATCAATTAACCATAAGCCATTTGTATTTGGTTTGGTTTCTTTGTTTAATGGCATATCAACTCTTTGCAGGTTATTTAATGCGAAAGCCATTCTCCTAGAAGAACAGTAGTGGTACTATTTAACCCATAGCTGGGAGGATAAGGAGGTTCATGACTTTCCCAAGGGTATTTGCCTGAAAGTGAACGTAATAGCGCGACTGGAGTACGAACTCGCGTACTACGATTCCGCAGTCCATCGTTTTAGCCATTACACCACGAGGACACCCCCGCCATATATATGTGTGCACCAAAGTTAAATGACTAAATATTCGTATTTGACAAATAGATGTGGCCTTAAATAGTGCCACCACATTGAGTCAGGGTGGACCTGGGTGTAATAGCAATGAAAGAGTCCTCCCCAGTCCCCAAAACTCAAAGATGTGATTCACTATCAGTTGGTTAAGTGTTCTATCAAGGACACTTGTACTGGGGTGATGGTCTAACCCCTCCGTCGAGAATCAGTCGATGTCTTCTATTTTTCTAACTGATTGAGCTGAAATATGTTCTATATCTTGGGACGATTATTTCATCTTTAACAAGTAATCTACCGTATATAATTATCAGCTAAATTATCAATTCTAGGAAAACTTATATATATATATATATATACTTTTTAGATATCCACACACATATATGTGTGTGTATATGTGTGTGTGTTTCCATAAACATTTCCCACAAACACACATACATACCCCCCCCATATATATATATATATATATATATATATATATATATATATATATATATATGCAGCTGTGCTTAAATTAACGCTGATGGTTGACCTGGGTTCAAATCCTCAACATATTCGACTTAGCACTAATGCTTCCGAGAAGAAAAAAAATTAATCCATCCGCTCTCAGAAACCCTAAGTATATTTAGTGTGGACAGACAACAAATCTAGGAGAAGGAAACCAGCTATACTTGGCTTTAGAAGTGAACCTATGCCGAATAATGATGAGGAAGTCTTCAATATATATATATATATATATATATACTGAAGACCTCTCTCTCTCTCTCTCTCTCTGTATATATATATATATATATAGAGAGAGAGAGAGAGAGAGAGTGAGATAGAGGGGGTAGAGACAGACAGATAGAGTATGAGAGAGAGAAAGAGTGTAAGCGAACTAGAGTAAGCCGTAACTCTTTTGAGATGTAATGAAGCCTCTAATATATTTTGAGTATTCATTATCCTCATTATCTAGAAATAATAAGAAACCACTGCCTAAGAACGAGCAGGTTACGAATAAAGATCGGTTTTAAGCGGAGGTTAACTGCTTTGATTAAGAGTTTTCCAATACCACGGTTAAAGAGCACAGTCTGCCCTACTATTTACACACAGCCGGAGGGAAATAGAGTATTAGCACGATGCGAAATGCTAATAGCCTGATCCAGGATTTTAACTATAGTCACCGTGGCCATTTATGTACTTATGTATTCATTATCATCGATAGACAAACTCTTTTGTCACAACTCTTCCCGCTGGGACCGAAATCCAGCTGACTTTACACCAGTCGGATATCTTACCGAAGGGCTATTGGCAACCTCAGCGTAGGAGGAGGCATTTCTAACATATAGGTTTTATTTTTCTTTGTTTACATATACGTTTAACGGCTACCGGATTCCTCAGTTGATTTGAAGAGCTTTGAATTACGCGAGATGCAATCGGTAATTCGGCGATATATATATATATATATATATATATATATAAAGTAAGTAAAGTTGGCGACCATAGTCGAGGGTGACCAGAAGGCTCCCTTTTCAATAGCTACTTCACCGAGGTGCAAGGGAGGACGCTACACCTTTCCCTGGATTGCTCCACTTTACCGTTGATACGTGCCTAATATCGCTGATTGTTAAGCAAGGAGGTGTCAAGTATCATTTTTAAAGTCTTTGGTATGACGTAACCTGGGATTGAACCCAGGTCTCCCAGACCATTGGCGAAGACTCTACCCACTAGACCACACGCAAACATATTGAATTGGCACACTTTGGACAATTTTTGTTTTTTTGTGATGCATAATAATACTAGGAACAATTAAACTGTGTGCTCACGATTACGTAATGTTGAATTAAATTACTTGTGTTGATTAGCCATACTTGAAACTTCTTTACTATTTAATAATATTATGAACTATTTAATTCAACACAAACGATGGCAATACTTGTGTGCAAGTAAATTAGCTCTGCCTCATTTAGAAATAAGATTACGGACAAATTATTATTATATTTACAAATCATATGTAAAAACTTTTGCTTGTTTAAAAATGTTATCTTCAAACTTTGCGTTTACAAAGTGTATTTATATATGTATGAAGAGAATTTGCCATTAAAAAATTTACAATGGTTGATATACCATAAAACCTAACCCATCCAACCCATACAAAATTTAAACAATTCAAGAATGAGGAAAATATTCTAGAATGATCAAATTTGCATCTCTAAAACATACCTGCTGTATTCTTGTTGTTCAACTCGGTTTACAGTTGTTTGTATGGTAGGGTTTTATGCCATATCAGCATTTAAGGGTTAATTTTCACTAAATCCTGTTTTCATATATATCATCATCATCATCATCATCATGTCGTGCGGCTAGCACGGATATCCCTGACCCTCTCTCTCCATGTCTCTCAATCATTCATCGCCTCTGGGAGGTCTTCAGAGTTACATCCCGTATCATCACAGCTGCTGTATGTATGTTTGAGCTGGTCGTCCTGCTTTTGATTGTCTGGTTCATCTAGCTTGGATAATTTTCGTGATAGGTGGTAGGTGACCGTATTGTTGATGCCTTGTGGGGTGTTGCTGCCAGGACTTGTTCAATATTGCTCTTAACATTCTTGAATAATTGCCGTCTAGCTTCTTCTCCAACCTTTTAATCAGCGTCCAAGTAGTACATCCATATAGCAGTATCGACACGACCGCAGCCAGGAAGAAACTGCGTTTCATTTTATCGTTTAGGTTTGATTTCCATATGATTGAAAGCCTAATATATATATATATATATATATATATATATATATATATATATATATATATCAGTGGCGACTCTAGCCTATTTTTGCTACTCGTGCCCCCCCTCTGTCAACTTCAGTTCCCAACCCGTGGTCTGTGGACCCAAAGTAAGTCATCATAGTTGCTAATGCGTGATTCTCCATTGTATAGCACATATTGACAAACGTACTTTGCATGGTGTTTTTTTTTGTAAACAATGAAGGTACTATATAATTTGTAGTCTTGTTAATACAGTAGATAAGATTTTTTTTTCCTTTCAAAAGTATAGAATAAAAGAGTAGATGTTCATTACTATGACGAGAAAAATACGTTTATTAGAATAAAGAAACTGATGACAATATACACAGACAAAGCTAGTAGTTTCAATTTCGCTTAAAATAAAGATTATTTGTTGAAAATGTATTCAAATAAACAAATTTTAGTTACAGAATGTAATATATGCAACATTCATTAAAGAAATAGACATCTGTTAGTGAAAGAACGAATGAAAACGGGCGTTTAACCAACATTTACCATAGCGATGATGATGACGTCGGCGACGGCTCTAATCTGCTATCCCCCCTCTCTCTCTCTCTCTCTCTCTCTCTCTCTTTCTCTCTCTCCCTCTTCCCACGAAATCTATCAGCAGGCACAACGTGCTAAAATTTTTGAGCACGGAGTTAGGTTTGCTCTTGCGGCCAAAAGCATATTTCTCTAACATTACTGTTATCATAAGGGTCTAGTGCCTGGCACGGATAGCGCGTTCTAAATTATAGCCGATTTTATGGAATGTTCAATGAATCTGACGGTGGCCGGACAAAGACCATCCGTTCAAAACAGCATCGTTGTATTATTCCCAGATATATTTATGAACTTTTGGCTACTTAGTTATCGAAACATGAATAGATAACTAATTTAATTGAGATCAGACTAAGTATGTTTGCTTGAAATTAATGGAGGATTTTTAATCCTTTTTGAATAACATTGACCGAGTTATTGGTCGTGCCGGGCACGAGTAGCACTAGTCCCGTCTCCGCCCCTGATATATATATATATATATATATATATATATATATATATATATATATATATATATATAATCTGTGGACGAATACTTTGTTGCTTACATTTAAACAAATTAGAATTCATTTCTTTGCACGCATTTTAATTGTTTTAGTAGGCTTATCAATTACTTATAGTTTTATTTTGAGAAACTCAAAGACTCTCCATAATTGCTTTTCATATGCTTTGATTTAACTTAACACTCATTTGTTTGCACACATTAAAATGATCAAACAGTTCTATTTTCATTGATGGGACCCTAACAGATACTATCATTCGGGGTCGGAGTAGACATATATATTTAAAGATGGTTGTTGTAGGTCCAAAGAAAGAATAAGGATATATTTTAAAATAGGAAGGTCCACGAAGATATTTGTATTTTTTTAAATCTATTTATATTGTTCTTACATACGTGTTATATATATGTATGTTTCCAGTTTGTTGCTTTCGTCAGAGAACCATTGTGACACAAGGCCTTTTAAATGGGGTACTCAATGAGACTTGAATTCACTCTTGTTTCCAGTATAAATGATCTTTGGTTGGTCAGGCTGATATATATATATGGGTCCTTGTTCCTCTTTCCTGGAGTGTGTTTACTTTGGACTGCTTTACCCTTCTTTGATATTTGATATGCTTATAGTTGTGTGCGTGTATGTATGTGTGTTATATATATATATATATATATATATATATATAACCAGGACATTGGCCCAGCGGTTAGAGTGTTCGCCAATGGCCCGGGAGACCTGGGTTCAATCCCAGGTCGAGTCATACCAAAGACTTTTAAAATGGAACTTGATACCACCTTGCTTAACACCCAGCATTATAAGGTACGGTTCAAGGGTAAAGTGGAGAAATCCAGGGAATGGAGTAGCGCCCTCCCCTACACCTTGGTGTAGTAGCTATCGAAAAGGGAGCCTTCGCTACTGTCGCTAACTTTACTTACTTACTTATATATATATATATATATGATTGCACTCATTTATATTATTGTATTTAATTGTAAATATTTGTTTGCAGATGTTTGTAATGACAATGAAGAGGTACTCTACATTCCAGGAGCTCCAGGACTGAACCCCCCTTGATATTTTATTGTCTCGTCTATGACTCCTTTTAAAGAGATGCAATCGGCCTATTTTCTAGCCCCAGCAGGATTCGCGTTCGGTCTATTGTTAAAAACACTCTTCTCATAGATCTCACCAAATACTATGGCATTACTAATTGAATGAAACTATGGCTCGAACAAGATAATCGTTAATTGAAACACTGGCAAGGATTGTAAAACTCATTTAATATGTTAATTGACAGTGAAGTGTGGAGGACGAATGGAGTTGTTTCTGTCATTTGTGCTGAAAGTTTTGGCTCCAACATAAAAAAAATGGGTCGGTTATAAAACGAAAGCCTACTGATTGACATCAAAAGCTTCAGTATAGACGGATGAAAGCAAGATGCCATGAATGTAGATAATGCAAAAGCAACAAATGAAATAGTTTGAGTTTGAAATAGATGTGAATATATTTTATTGAACTGGAGGAAATTAGTGGAACGAAATAGAATACTATTCCATTTTGCACCATCCATTGCATGGACTGGAAAATAATGTTATGATTATTTACAAAAATAATTAAATCTAGTTTGCTTAATGCGTTTTATATGAAGCCAGAATATTCATTAATAAAAGTCAAGTTGGTGACCGTAGTCAAGGGTTACCCGAATGCTCCCTTTTCAATAGCTACTACATCGAGTTGTAGGGATGGGTGCATCTCGTCTCCTTGGATTGCTCCACTTTACCCTTGATATGTACCTTATAATGCTGAGAGTTAAGTAAGGAGGTATCAAGTACCATTTTTTTAGTTTTTTAGAATAACCCGACCTGAGATTGAACCCGAGTTACTGGCGAACCACTACATTTGCTCGTCATGTGTTATCAATTTATTTACTGCTAAAAAAAAACATGGTAAACATTCTCTTAAAGGGCTAATTTCCTAATGTTTGCCAGAGTTCATATATATATTGTTAAAAGAAAATTACTTTTTGGAAAAGGAAGCAAAAAAAAAAACACCAAAAACAACGTGTCATAAAACTGACTTCGTAGATAAAAAAAAAAGGCTAAAAAAAAAGCTGAGAGAGTCACAAAACAATCAATGTAGAAAAACGGCACGATACGTTCGAAGAGCTGGTTTAGAGAACTGAATAAATAACGGAATCTTACTCTCCGGAAAGAATCTTCAGGAAAACTCTGCCAGAAAGTGATTGTGACAAACGGATTAACAGAGAGAAGCAAATTAGCTATTAGTATAGAAGGTGGAACAACACAAATAAACAAACAGTCATTTATTAAGCAGCCTTTTATTTATCTGCCTACACATGTTCAATATATCAGATCTTTTATTCTTAGAACTGGAATACGTTGCAAAACAGAAAATTAAATTTATCACTGGCTTTGTAATTACGTGTACTTCTCACAATTTTCCAATTAGAGATAAGGTCTACGCAATATGTGTTTTCAATATCCCAGACTTTATAAGAGTGTCTCAGTATATATGTGGGACTGCTCAAAACAAGCAGGTGATGAGGCTCCTGTAAGGCTGGAGGTTTAGGGAATGTTGAGTACCCCATTATTGATATCGATCCCAGATCCACTTAAGCATGCAAAGGTATCGCGTGATAGGATCCTGTATATAGGTCAAATAGAACTAAACTGTGTACCTTACAAAATTGCTTGAAATAGAACTATTTTTAACATTTAAGTTGTATAACTATGCTAAACTGAATTGTTTAAAATAGAACTGTTTTGATATTTAACTGTGTGTAAACAAAAATCACACCCTCCGCGCACGAGCGTGAAAACCCTCATTAATAGCTGAACAGTTCTACGCCTAACCAATTCGAATGATAAGATATAACCAACGAAAAATGATAATATAAAAAAAAGCAAAGCTCCAGCATTACTGGAACCTCACCATCAGATTGTTTAGTGTCATATCCAGGACACTCGTTGGGGAAGTGTTCACCTTCTCAAAAGGAATCGAAAAACATTTATTGATATCACTCTACGATAAGAAGATAAAACATGTCCCAACACCGATTCTTAATGGATTACGCTGCTTTGAAATTGGTTATACAGATTTTTGGGGACATATCCATACCCCATAAAATGAACAAATCAACTAGTTACCATATTTACCAACCCATCGGGCAGGATATGACACAAGGTCAATTTTTAAGCGGAGTTTAACAGGTTTGAATTCAGAGTTTTCTTTCTACTAGACTAGTTGCCTCACCAAGGCTGAAGAACTCCGTCTACCCTACTATTTACCCATAGCTGGAGGGAGAATTATTGAATTCATACCTTTCCCAAGGGTATTAGTGCTATGTGAAATGCCATCTGTCTCATCCAGGATTTGAACTCGTGTCGCCGTGTCCATTTCCTACGACGATAACCTATACACCACGGGCACCTCCACCAAATCACAAATCAACTAGTTACGGTTTATATGAAATAACTCCTTCCCTGCTAAACGTGGGCCTCCAAAAGGAAGACCTCACTAGCTAAGGGTCCTTAGTGCAGATATAGAAAGGAACGTTTAAGATACTTGGGTACCAGAAAATACTTTTCATTCGACAAATTGATACACTATTGTCACTTTTCTTTTTTCATTTTTTCTCTACAGCGTTTCAATTCTTTTAAACACTTAAAAATCTTTTTATCATAAAATTTCTTTGTATCATTTGGCCTTCGCATTCTTCTAGGCGTTGCAAAAGTCTATGCTTCAACCGAATTATTTTATACGAGTTTTTTGGCTTTTTTCTTTCTTTCTTTCTTTTTTTCTTCTATTTTTTTTCATATATCACTTTGTAGCAAAATCAACGTACATACTTTTTCGAAGACTTGAGAAAATTCATTTCCAAACATGTGAGAAAATTGACTTTATTTTGAAACCCCCTATAAGAAGTAAGGTCAGAGAAAATCCTGATGTACAACGTATCTAAATAACATTTGCAGAAGTTGGGATTCTACTAGATGTGATGAGAGATGTGTCAAGACATAAAAAAAAAAAAAATTGACACCAGAGAAAAAATCATCTCCAAACTTCGTGTTTCGAAAGGAATACCATTTAACCAGAGAAAATATAACAACAAACATTTGTTGAATTTGCTTAAATATTTTAGTGTTCGGAAAATATTAACGTTTGGTTAGAGAGTTATAAGAAGGAAATCAACTATATTTAAATATAAGGATGTTCATAAAGTACAAACACATAAACACAGACAAACCGATATATATATATATATATATATATATATATATATATATATATATATATATATATATATATATATATATATCTGTTTGTCTGTGTGTGTGTTTGTGTGTGTGTGTGAATATCAGAGAAATGAAAATGAATCCGACGGTTTCAATTTAACAATTACGATACGCTTCAAAATGAATTACAGATATGAATTATATCCCAGATATTTGAAATAGAACGCTACTAACAGTAATTAGATGATAAGATATTTCTCATTGCCTCGTTTCATTCTTAAAATTGAATTTAATTCAAGTGATATAAAAATCACATAATAACATTGACTGGAAGGTACTTTAAAACATATATATATATATATATCTATTGTCATCCACAGACAGATCTGTTTCGTTCTATCAGAACTCATCAGTGTGGCTAGACAGTATCTCCCCGTAGCTGGGATCGAAACCCGGTTGACTGAAACACCAATGTAAGCTTCTAACCATTTAGCTACAAGGAGAAATATTATGTATACATATATATGTATACATACATATATATATATATATAAAACTATGTTTCAAAACGCCTTTATAAAAGAAAAAATGTAATCTTTAAAATGATGTCAATACATCAAACTGACGACTACTCATCACTAGAAATTAAAAAAAATATTTATTGACGAATTGAAATGTACATTAAACAGATGCTAATTTCATCCACCCACCTGTCCTCACATACAGAGTGAGAGAGAGTACCGAACTTTCCACACACTCTCACAACCACAAACACATACAAAAAGACTATCTTAATATATCACCGATACGTTCAACATAGAGAGAAAGAAAGTGAAAAAAGAAAAAAACACAATAATTGGATGTACATTATATACGTATTATCAAGTTCTCACTCATATTCAAATCAAGAAATAAGAAAGAGAAGATAACCTGATATATATGCACCTATGTAAATATACATATGCACCAATGTGCAAAGTATTACTTTACTAATCCTTTTGCTTAGACTTGGCACAAGGCTGTATGAATGGGGCACCCAATGAGACTCGAATTCACTGATGAAGTTTTGCTCGTCCAGCTTGCTAACCATTGTATGACCCGAGACGCCCTCCAGTGTGCAAATTAGATACTAAAATTTAATGAATTTATTATGCAAGTTAACGTTAAATGTTTTGATCAAACATCCATCGATATTTTGATATCTTTTGTAAATTTAAAGTCCTGAAGAAGTTTATTACAACCGAAACATTCAACATCGGTTTCCATAATAAATTAATAAAATGTTGGATTATTTGTTTTTTGGTTGGTTGGTTAGTTGGGTGGTTGGTTGGGTTTATGACATATCAACATTTGTAGGTTATTTGACGCCAAGTCCATTTTTATACAAATAATCAGTTCGATTTATACAATTCAGTTTACCATTAGTACACAGTTTAATTGTCAAAATCATTTTTATTTCAAGCTATTCAATTTATTCAAACAGTTCTAATTCAGTTTAGCATAAGTACAAATTTTCTTTACACGCAGTTAAATGTCAAAAATGTCCCATTTCAAACTATTCTGTTTTCCATGTCAACTCAGTTTAAATGTAAGCACAGTTTAATTTTCGAAAGCATTTCTATTTCAAGCTATTCAGTTTTGTCAGACAGTTCTAATTCAAACAATTCAGTTTAGCATCAGTATGCAGTTAGTTCTACTTAACCCATTGATAGGACCAGGATATCAGGTGCTCTACTTAACCCAGGATATCAGGTGCTTCTACTTAACCCATTGATAGGACCAGGATATCAGGTGCTCTCACTCCGCGACACAGTTGACCTGGGAGCGATGGCGATGAAGGGGTACCCCGCATTTCCCAAAGTTCCAGTATTACTGGAACCCCGACATCAGATTGTTTAGTGTTATATCCAGGACAATCATTCTTACCCTCTGCAGAGAATCATTCGGTGTATTCTACAGCCACAGACAACGGCGCAATATTTGTTTTTTTCAAGCTTTCTTCCTATATATATATATATATATATATATATAATCTTTTGTTGTAGGCCCAAAGGGAGGAAGAAATGTTTTTAAATGAGTAGGTCCAGTAGGATTTATTCATTCATTTCGTTCTTATATACGTGTATGTTTCCAG
Organism: Sepioteuthis lessoniana; assembly: GCA_963585895.1. Taxonomy (NCBI): domain Eukaryota; kingdom Metazoa; phylum Mollusca; class Cephalopoda; order Myopsida; family Loliginidae; genus Sepioteuthis; species Sepioteuthis lessoniana. The sequence goes on along the minus strand of CAUZXS010004723.1, from coordinate 152,417 downwards.
CTAGTTGCTTTCGTCAGAGAACATATATGGCTCAAGACCTTGTTGATAGAGTACTCAATGAGACTTGAACCCACTCTTTTTCAAAGATTGAAGGGTATTTAGTTGGTTATGGTTTTAAATAGTGGTTACTCCTTTCTTTTTCTTTGAGTGTGTTTATCTCAGCTTGCTTTACCCCTGATTGGTCTATGATATATATATATATATATATATATATATATATATATATATATATATATATATATATATATATATAAGGAGACTTTAAACTTAGCAAATAATCAACAATAAATAAATTCATCCTTATATTATCATTTTTTTCATATTTTTACATACAAAGACATACATGCACGCACGCGTGCACGTGCGCACACACAGAGACACATACGTGTATATATAATCTTAAGGAAGGTTTTATCTCTCCTCCATATAACAGTTTCATTATTGAAGGTTGCATATAGTAAAAAGAATCGTTGAATTAAGTTCGTGAGTCTAGATATAGAATGCATTTGAGTTTTATCCTGCTCTGCTGGTTAGTTTGAGAGTACTTGTATCAACGTTTAAGTATGCTTTTTTACAAACACACGCACGCACACACTCGTATTCATTCACACACACACACACACACACACACACACACACACACACACACACACACACACACATATATGTATATATATATATTGTAAACAATTATTTCTTTCTGTTGCAATAAACAAACATTTGTTGGCCCTGTCGGCCGGGGATGCAAAGTACAACGATTGTTTCTTTGTAGAGGGGTAAGACTCCATGTGTGTCCTGTATATGACACTAAACAACCTGAAGTTGAGCTTTGGGGAATGTGGTGTACCTCTTTATTGCCATCGCTCCTAAGTCCACTTTGATAAGGTCCTACCTATGGGTTAATTAAACTAAAGATTATACTTATGCTTAACAGAATTGCTTAAAATAGAACTGTTTCTGATATTTAAACTCTGTATTAAAATGAATTGTTTGAAATAGAACTGTTTTTCGGTATAAAATCGATTAGACATTAAATAACCCATAATAGTTGATGTGCCATAAAACCAAACCAAACCAAAATAACTTAATTCGGCGTTAAATGAACCGAAAAGTGTTCGTACGACCTAAAACAAATCAACCAACCAACCGAACATTCATATTGTGAAATGCATAATATTTAGAGAAAAATGAAAAAAAACGTTAAGTACCTTCCTTTCCTCCTCTCTTCTTCCTCTCTCTCTCCCTTCTCCTCGACAATTTCCCTTTTCTCTCTCTCTTTCTCTTTATTTGTATATTTATGTGTGTATGGTGTGTGTGTATGGTGTGTGTATGTATTATGAGTGAGTGTTTGGTGTATTAGAAGCATATATTACTGCGCATATTTTAATCGTGGTCACATTTAAAATTATGCTAGAGAGAAAATATGAAAACACACACACACACACACGCACACAAACACACACACACATATATATATATATATATATATATATATATATATATATATATTTTGTATTTATGTGCATCAGTGCTTGCGTGTTACCCTGAGTGTATGTGCTTATTTAAAATCTATTTTAAATCGTATATACATTTTGTTTCTTTCCGAAACTGCCGTATCTCCTCTAGGAAATTGGATACAATTATGTTGCATCCTAGCAATTCTTTACAAAGTAACAAGGAGGTGCAACCAGTAAGATGTGTCAGATCTGAAAACCCAGAAGCCGAGGAGACATTTTTTTTTTTAATTCGTAAAATGTGACTGAACTATTTTGCGTTTTGCTTGTCAACAAAATTGCCTCTGTCTCAACTGTAATTGGACGAGCGAAGTGCTTTTACCGTAAAAATTCAAATACACACACACACACACACACACACACACGTATATATATATATATATATATATATATATATATATATATATATATATATATATATATATATAGTATTGAACAGAAAAACACTGAGTGTACCTTTTATCTTAGAAATTTTCAAAAATACCTAAAAGTAGGAAATTTCTGAGAATTTAATATTTAGAAAATTATGACTTTTCGCTATAACTAAGGGAATTTTGACAGCAATAATCGAGGAACATAATCACTTCCTTTGTGTGTCTCCAACCGTGAAGATTCCTTAAACTTTGTTGCAACATTTGAAAAAAATGGTTCAATTTATTTACATAAGCTTTTTCTCCAATACTCTCTACCTGTCGGTCTGCCTGACTGTCACTGTCTCAGTCAGTCTGTCTGTCCCTGTCTCTCTCTCTTTCTATATATATATATATATATATATATTGGAGCAAGTATAAGTCAGACTTGAAAAAAAAATTATGACTGGTTGAGGTTACCGTATGAGTCATTGAAATATCAAATCTTTGAGTTACAGTTGCTTTTGATGAAAATAGATCGATTCCTTAAAACCCACTGTGATCAAAATTCTTTGTTTATCTTTTTCAGTGTCTTGTTATGCAATCTAGCTGAAATTATACATAGGATCCACCAGAACTATCTCCCGGAATGGCCTAGTCGGTTGAGGCTGCAGAATTCACCGACTGCTGCTCAGCTAAGTGTCTTGGATATGACTGTAAAAAATCAAATGGTGATGCTCCTCGAATACTGGAGCTTTGGGAAGTATGCCTTCATTACCATCGCTCCTAGGTCATATCTGGACCGGAGTGTTAGCTCCTGAGAGCGCCCTCTCTCGGGGTCAAATACGACTAAACAGTTTGCTTATGCTTCAGCGAATTCTTTGAAAAAGAACTGCGTACTCATGCTAAGCTAAATTGTTTGATGGAGAACTATTTTTATATTTAACTCTAAGTAAATAAATGACTGCTTTTTGATTAAATTATTAATGTTACAGAGAAATACTTGGAACCATTTAAGTTTTTGACTAAACTGAATAGCTTCAAATAGAAATGTTTTTGACATTCAAACTGTACTTATGCTAAGCTTAATTGTTAGAAATAGAACTGTTTATATGTATAAAAATGAATTTGGCATTAAATAACTGTGGTGGTTCCGGAAAGGGTCACTAATGAAAACACAAACACGGATATTAGATAACAGATTATATTACACAAGAAAGACAGAGTTACATAGAAAAGGTAAGAAGTCTCGTACTGTTCGGATAACACCGATATTGATCTGCCCCTCTGGCAGCGAAATCTCTCAGTACTAATAACGGTGAGAAAAGTCCTTTTTTGGTGTTGTCACAATTGAAATTTTGGGTAATCATATTTTTCTCTCTTTTACCGGAGAGTATGATTGGGATCTGTGCTTGACTTTTCTTGCGTAAGCAACACCAGACTCCTTGACTCATCCAAAATACTTTTTTTTAGACTTTAAGAAAAAAATTTATTCAAAAAATTCATTTTTCTCTCTCTAGAGGGGTGGAATTTTTTTTCCTTCAGTAAATATCCCCAAAAATCAAGAATAATCACTGTTTGTTTGTGTTTTTTGTACAAAATCAAGCTGTAAGCACCGAATTAAATTTTTCTCTCTGAAGTGAGGGGAAGAAAGAAAAATATGAAAATCACTTTTTGATTACGTGACAATCTTACTTAAAGAATTTTTTTTTCAATATCAGCTATCCGACACACTCCGTCGTTTGAACAATTTGATACCTTGTAGATTCTTTAACAACTTGTAGTTCGGTATCTCTTTGTTGTTACGATGTATCTTCGCCAGTATGTTGTGCGATAAACCCCTTCTGCTTGTTGGAGAGTCCGTTTTTTGTTCGAGTTCCTCGTCGCCAGTATATTGTGGCCCCGGAAAGGGTCACTTATAAAAATGCAAAGACGGAAATTAGATAACATTATATTACACAAGAAAGATAGTTACATTGAAAATGTAAGAAGTCTCGTACTGTTCAGATAACACTGATATTGATCTGTGGTATTTGATGTCCACCCCACCCAACTGGCATATGTGGCATAAGGCCTTTTTTGGTGGATCCGAGCGAAGGGCCGAAGCCCACACGCCCCGGCATTTAAAAAAAATTCCAACGGCCCCGTCCCAACCCCACCGAAGGGGGTAAAAGTCTGGGGGGAAGGCCCCCTGAGGCTGAAGGAAATCTCCAGGTACCGAGACACACTCAGCCAGATCCGTGCGGCAGATAACACGGTCGGCAGAAGCGCTACCCGGTAACTGGAGAGGTGCAGACCGATATTGGTCTGCAGTATTTGTTGCTCGCCCCACCTAACAGGCAAGTGTGGCACAAGGCCTTTTTATGGTGGGTCCGGCGCAGCGCCGTAGCCCACACGCGCCCAGCATTTCCAAAAATGCCTACGGCCCCGTCTGTATTCCCCTTATTAGGGGCGCCTCAGGCGCCAGTCGAAGAACCCAATCTCCCGGAGGGGGTAAAAGCCTGAGAGAAAGGCCCCCTGAGGCCGAAGGAAATCTCCTGGTACCGAGACACACTCAGCCAGATCCGTGCCGCAGATAACACGGCCGGCCGAAGTGCTAACCGGCACCTGGAGAGGTGTCAGACAGAGATTGATCTGCGGTATTTGTTGACCACCCCACCCAACGGGTAAGTATGGCACAAGGCCTTTTTTATGGTGGGTCCGGGCGTAGGGCGGTTGCCCACACACGCCCAGCATTTGCCAAAAATGTCTACGGCCGCGTCGTCGTTCGCCTGATTAGGGGCGCCTCAGGCGCCGGGCGATTAAACCAAACCTCCCGGTGGAGGTAAAAGCCTGGGAAAAAGGCCCACTGAGTCCGAAGAAAATCTCCAGGTAACGAGACACACCTGGCTAGATCCGTGCCGCAGATAACACTGCCGGCCGAAGTGCTAACCGACACCTGGAGAGGTGTCAGACAGAGATTGTACTGTGGTATTTGTTGCTCGCCCCACTTAACGGGCAAGTATGGCACAAGGCTTTTTTTATGGTGGGTCCGGGCGCTGGGCCGTAGCCCACACGCGCCCGGCATTTGCCAAATACGCCTACGGCCCCGTCGGCATTCCCCTGATTAGGGGCGCCTCAGGCGCCGGGCGATTAACCCAACCCTCCCGAATTAGGTAAAAGCCTGTGGTAAGGCCCCTTGAGGCCGAAGGAAATCTCCAGGCACCGAGACACACTTGGCCAGATCCGTGCCGCAGATAACACGGCCGGCCGAAATGCTACCCGGCAGCTGGAGAGGTGTCAGACTGAGAGTGATCTGCGGTATTTAATGCACGCCCCACCTTACGGGCATGTATGGTACAAGGCCTTCTTTTGGGTGGGACCGGGCGCAGGGCCGTAGCCCACACGCGCCCGGAGTTTGCCAAAAATGCCCTCGGCCCCGTTGGCATTCCCCTTGTTAGGGACGCCTAAGGCGCCGGGCGATTAACCCAACCCTCCCGAAGGAGGTAAAAGCCAGGGGGGAAGGCCCCCTGAGGCCGAAGGAAATCTCCAGGTACCGAGACACACTCGGCCAGATCCGTGCCGCAGATAACACGGCCGGCCGAAATGCTACCCGGCAGCTGGAAAGGTGTCAGACCGAGAGTGATCTGTCTCTCCGGCAGCGAAATCCCTCAATACTAATAACAGTCAGAAAATTCCATTATAGTACGATGGCTACGGCTCCCAGAACCATAATTAATATGTTTGATATACCATAAACTAAACAAAACAAAAAAAATCATCCCCCTAAATTAAAACTACCGTCGCTCTGGTGCTTATAGACTTTTTGATTACTTGACAATCTTACTTACAGACTTTTTTTTTAATATCCGACACACTCCGTCGTTTGTACAATTTGATACCTCTTAGTTGTTTCACAAAAAATCTTGTTCGGTTCGTTGTATGCTGGAACTATGTTGTAGATTCTTAAGTTGCGTTTTTGGAGTAGCTATGATATTTCAAATACATCATGGTATGGAATGGTAAAAATCATGTGTTTGTGAAACTCATCTCACAATGTGGTGGCATCACGTGGTCGGATCTACAAGCAGATCGATCCCCTGGTGATTATTTATTTTCGAGATACCCGAAGACGGTAGATGACTGACAAGTTTTATTTTTCATGAAATCGCATCCATATCATATGGAGAGCGCTGAAGATCTCCAGGTTGAATCTCCAGGAGTGTTAATAGTTTGTGAGTGTAAGTATTTGGACGATATGATATTTAAAGAAATTGATGTTACTAGTTAAAATAGAATGGCAAAAAGTGTTCTTTTTTATTGTAGATTTACATTTTCTTGTATTTTCTAATTTACATTCCAAATCCAAGACGTTATTCTGACGGACACTGCATTGACATCAGGATGAAGCTAAGAAGTGTATTACTGACGACCGTAATCATTTGGACAATATAATCTTTGAAAGAAAATGATGAAGGTAGGATAACGAGGAACATATTGTAGTTTCTTATTAATAAAAAAAAAGAAAAAGAAAAAGTGTATCTCTAATTCAAAAAATAAAAAAAGGATGACCCAAACTCGAGATATCTTTCAGTCCGTTATAACGTGTAAAGGAAATCGAAATTAAAACAAAGCCAGTCTTCGTAGCGTAGTGGCTAACGTGTTCAGTTGCGATATTGTAGAGTGAGAGTTCGTACTCCAGCCGAGTTACCACACTCATTTATGGACAAGCAGCATTGGGAAAGGTATGGATACCCTTATCCCGCAGATAGTTGTTAAGTCGTAAAATTACTGTTCTTCTACAAACATGGCTTTGGTATTAAATAACATGCAAAGGATGATAGTCCATTAAAACAAAGAAATCAAGCCATAGAAAAAAGAACAGATCGCCTTAAATAAAAAATGCCTGAAGAGGAGTTTGATAGCATGTTTTGTGATCCAATAAATCCAAATATGATAAATATTAACATTTGATATATATATATATATATATATATATATATATATATATATATATATATCAAATGTTAATATTTATCATATTTGTCTCTCTCTCTCTCTCTCTATATATATATATATATATAGAGAGAGGGGGGAGATAAAGAGGTAATTTACTAAGCCTTTCTTTTTTGCTTAGATGTAGAACAAGGCCGCATGAATTGGGCACCCAATGAGAATCGAACTCACTCGTGTAGGTTTGCTAGTCTACCTTGCTAGGAGATAAAGAGAGTGGGAAGAAGAGCTCACGGCGTAATGGCTATCATTTTAGGACTAAATGACTCAAGTTCAAGTACTAGCCGAGGTTGTCAGCTTTTGACTCAGCACTAATACCCTTGAGAAAGGCATGAATCCAACTATTCCCCCTCAAATTATGGGTATATAGTAAGGCAGACTACATATATATATATGTATATATATTTGTGGCACGTTGTTGGGCATTCGTTTCTGTGGGTGGGGGTGAGTGCCAATCAGAGGAACCCATTTGTCTGTTTTGACCCGAATATCACACAAAGGGTGTGCGGGCGAGATTACCAACGAGACCGTAAGAGGACGAGGGAAGGAAGGTCCCAGAGAGAGCAGAAGAAACCAGTCGACAGAACAGGGCAGTCAGCAGGAGAGAGTAGTCACCAGAAGTCGGGGGAAGTCGAAGGTTGAAAAAGGCGACTGCTAGGATCTTTGGATTCAGATGTCGAGTTGGCCAACGTTAGAGGATGAGTCAGCGTACCTGGTGGTTTTGTGAGAATTTCGCTCGTATACACGTTCGCGATAGCTCACAGATGCACAGAAAGCTACACGAAAGTGTCACAAACTTCTTCATTCTTGCGCTTAGAGCTAACTCAAGTCCATGTTTGTTTGCTCTCTTTTCTTCCACCCTCTCGGTTGTGTATGTTGTATTCTATGTTTTTTAAAGAAATTTGAAGTAGCCCTGGCCGGAGATGAGAGAAACCACTAAACGATCGGATGGCCATGATTGGTTTAGGAGGTTGAGATAGTGGGGTCAGCCAGCGAGTGTATTGCTGCATATTTTAAATATTATATATTTCTTTATAATATTCTATTTCCGTTGATAGCGTTCTGTTTTTTATATTCATCAGGATCTCAATCTTATCCAACTCTGCGTTTACCTAATTTTGTATTGTTAGGAAAAACCTAAAAAAACATTTTTCTAAAAACTCCTTAAAAAACAATCTTTATAGATGGAAGCAACCCCTGATGATATCCTATGGAAGGTCCGAAAGCGCTCGTGACAATTTTGGTATATTTATCCATCAACGCCAACCTTAAACCAAGAAACTTAACAGGAAACTTAAAAAGATCCTGATAAAATTATATAGACAAAATGTGTTTTTATTATTTAATCAGACATGCTTAAATGAAAGACTGCTGCCCAACTACACGCTCTCTTTCTCCCTCTCTCTCTCTCTCTCTCTCTCTCTCTCTCACACACACACACACACACACACAAACACACACATATATATATATATATATTTCCCGGTAATTGGAACTTTTTCCAAGTATTCTGTTTCTTTCGTGATTAAGTAGTTATATTCCTTCCATTTGTTTCTCTCCTCCCTTTTTTTTCATTATAAGCATGCTACATTTTTCGATCCTAGATACCATTCCAATCTTCAAGAGGTAGAATCTCATAGTTTGTTAGAGGATTTCTCCTTTTTTAATTTTTGATAAATATCTTAATTTCATCCATATATATAAGCATGTTACATTTTTCGGTCCTATAAGTCCTTCCTTTCTCCAAGTTGTAGATTCTCATAGTTTGTTCGAGGATTTCTCCTTTGTTAATTTTTGGTGAATATCTTAACATCATTCATATATATTTTCTGGTTGAGCTTTTCCTGAGACTTTGTAAATTTGAAGGCTCCCTAGCATTTTCTTTAGATATGATTGAATAGGCATCATTGCTATTAAAAATGTTGTAGGAAGAGTTAGTTTTCATGAATGATACCCTGTTATTCTTTAATTTTTTTAGAGTCTGTAAAATACACCAAGTGCATATTTGCTGGGGGGAATGACCCCCACCTCCAATCAATGCCCTAAATATAATACTAAACCATCTACAATGTGGGATACTCCTTCAGAGCTATTACACAAAGATCCTCTCTGACTCGTCCTGATAATATTTAGGGTCGCATCTGTGGGTCAAATAAAAATATTTGATAATTTAATTGACTTGAAATCATTTAACTGTGTGCAAATACAAGTATTAGTGTTAGATAGCAATATCTGCAAATTTTTATCTGAGTGCAAACATATGAGCAAATAGTTTGTTAGTAAAATTTTTAAACTAGTTACGTTTAAAAGTGATACCAACAAGAGTATTTCCTAACCATATATACACAGGATATGTCATTCATCATCATCATATCGTGCTGGCAGCACGGATATCCCTGACCCTCTCTCGCCACTCCTCCCTATCGTTCATCGCCCTAGGCAGGTCTTCAGGACAACAACCTGTATCCTCACATAGCTGCTGAATGTACGTTCGTGCTGGTCGTCCTGCTTTTGCGCGGCCGTGTGTGGGGATCCATAAGAGTACATCTCTTATGAGTTCATCTCTGCTTCTCCAGCAATGTCCTGCATGTCTGGTTCGCCTAACTTGAATAGTTTTCGTGATAGGGGGCAGGTGGCCGTACAGTTGGTGTCTTGTGGGGTGTTGCTGCCAGGACTTGTTCAAGATTGCACGCAGCATTCTTGTGTAATTGCCATCTAGTTTCTTCTCCAGCCGTTTTGTTAGCGTCCATGTAGTGCATCCATATATCAGTATCGATGTGACCGCTGCCTGGAAGAAACTGCGTTTCATTTTATCGGTTAGGTCTGATTTCCATATAGTCGATAGCCTATTGATAGCTGTCCATGCTTTCGTTAACCTCGTTTCGATGTCCTTTTCGGTTGATTCGACGCTGCTTCCTAGGTACGTGAATTTGTCTACTAGTTTAAGAGGGGTTCCTTCTATAGTGGAGATGTCCCCCGTTTGGTTATAGCACATATATTCCGTTTTGTGTGCATTAACATGGAGGCCTATGCTTGCTGCTGCTCGTTCCAAGCTATGCAGAAGTGTTTCGGCTTGGTCAGGTGTGTTTGCCAGTATCGCTATGTCATCGGCGTAGTCGGCGTCGGTAATTGTTGTTGCGGGGTATCTTCTGCTTCTTTTCTTCGTCAGTTCGAAGCCATTCTCTCTGATTTTGTCATTCGATGTTCTAAGTACGTAGTCTAGACAAATGATAAAGAGATACGGAGCCAGCGTGTCTCCTTGTAGTACTCCTGCTACTATGTCGAAGTATTCTGTGTCTCCATCTGGTGATCGTACTTTTACTTTAGTGTTTCTATAGAGAATCGTTATTGCCGCTACGGTTTCTTTAGGTATGCCGTACGCTAGTAAATAACCTAAAATTGTTGATATCCTAAAAAAAGCAAAAAAATAATCAACCAACCAACTTTGTGTTAGGCTTAGTCTTTCAGATCCCCGGTTTTATTACTTACCGATTGAGAATTTTTCACATCAGCTTTAACGGGTGGTCTTTCACTGAATTTTGAGTCATATCAAGTGTCCTCAAGTCTCCTGGACTCTTTTTAGTATTCTGGCCGGTCTCAACAATGTTGAAGTTTGTTCAGTCTCCTCCCATCCTGTTATTTCCATGTCCTCCAGTCCTAGGATCAATCCTTTGGCAACTGTACCAAGAGCATCAATTACAATTGTATAAAAGTCACTTTCATGTACCACATCTTTTTTTTCAGTTCCCTGGAAAGGTCAATGTCCTTCTTTTCATTTTCTTTCAATTTTACTCTATGTTCAGCTGAGACAGCCAAGTCCAAAATTTTGCAAGTTTTCTTTATTATTATTATTATTATTATTATTATTATTATTATTATTATTATTATTATTATTATTATTTTCAGTGTTCCTTTGATCTCAAACGATCATTTAACAGATCTTTACCGAAAACCTTGGGTAAGAGAACGTAGCGATTTTATCTTTGTTATCTTCCTTCAACAGTTTCGGGTGTTACATTTCTAATCACATTGATCGAACTCTTCGAAAGAAATGAGCAATTCAACAAAGTGCAATTTTTTTAAATTTCAGTTCATCAAAATCTTACTCCTTGCGAGTAATGCATATCAGCTTTAACTGTTGGGATTTTATAGGAGTCTAAGTGACAGCAAGACTCCTCTGGTCTCCAGAAGTTTCCTAAGTATTTTAGCAAATATGATAACGTTAACGAAGAAAATGTTTGCTGCATTGATATCTGCTCCTATTTTTTCTAATCTTGAGTTTGCCGTATTTAGATCTGAAATTAGTTATTCACTGTGAGCTTTGGCTTTTTCACAATTCAACATTTTTATTTTTAATGAAAATTTGACACCTCTCCAACTTCTAGAAAATCTATCCTCAAATAGACGTTGAATTTAGCTCCAAACAAGCGCATTGGTAAATAAATTTTTAATGTGTTAACAAAAGCGTGTACATGCATCCCGATATGCATTAGAGTTTGAAAAGAGGATAAACAATCTTGTATAGAAGCAAATGAATCGCCAAATCCGAAACGTTCTCGCATCCTTAAAATTTGGAACTGTACAGAAATGATTAGCAGGGTCCAGATCCAATGATTGCACTCAAATGATTAGCAAGGTCCCAATCCAAGGATTGCACTCAAATGATTAGCAAGGTCCCAATCCAAGGATTGCACTCAAATGATTAGCAAGGGCCCAATCCAAAGATTGCACTCAAATGATTAGCAAGGTCCCAATCCAAGGATTGCACTCAAATGATTAGCAAGGTCCCAATCCAAGGATGTCACTCAAATAATTAGGTTGGTCTCAATCCAAGGATTGCACTCAAATAATTAGGTAGGTCCCATTCCAAGGATTGCGCTCAAATGAATAGCAAGGTCCCAATCCAAGGATTGCACTCAAATGATTAGCAAGGTCCCGATCCAAGGATTGCACTCAAATGATTAGCAAAGTCCCAATCCAAGGATTGCACTCAAATGATTAGCAAGGTCCCAATCCAAGGATGTCACTCAAATAATTAGGTAGGTCTCAATCCAAGGATTGCACTCAAATAATTAGGTAGGTCCCAATCCAAGGATTGCACTCAAATGAATAGCAAGGTCCCAATCCAAGGATTGCACTCACATGATTAGCAAGGTCCCAACCCAAGGATTGACACTCAAAGGTTTAGCAAGGTACCAGCGCAAGAATTGGCACCCAAATTCTGTGTTTATTTAACTCTATAAATTACTAATATTTATTATTGTAATTCAAATACTTAAAGCCATGAAAAATTGTTTGTATTTGATAGGGATACTTGATAAATAGAATTGCTAATGTTAAAAAAATACTTTAAACCATTTACCTATGTGAAAACTTTTGGGTCATAATAAACGGAATCATTTAGCAATACATTAAACCATTTACCTCTGTGCAAGCAAATGATTAAAATCAAATAGAATTATTAGTATTGGATAATTGTCTTTGAAACAATTTAATAGTCCAAAATTGTTTGATATTAAATAGAATTGGTTGCGTTCGACTGATAAACTTCAAATGACTTAATTGTGTGCCAACAAATTATTGATATCAAATAAAACTATTAGTTTTAAATAGCAATACTTGATACCATTTAACTGTGCGCAAAGCCACAAAGATTAATATCAATTAGAATTATTAGTTAGATTGTGCACTTGTACAATTCAATTGTACACTTGAAACTATTTAATTATGTGCCAGCAAATTATTTATTTTAAATAGATTCATTACTTATAAATTGCAACACTTAAAATGATTTAACTGTGTGTAAACAAAAGGAATGATTAGTGAATAACTTGCTTAACCGTGACACAGTAATTTGTAAGTGTGAACTTCCGTCGTACGAACACTTTCAGACAAACTCTCTTGGGAAACCCATGAACCTTCTTCATCCTAGCTATGCAATAAACAGTACAATTTCTGTTATTCTAGAAGGATGACTTTTGAATTAAATAACCGTCAGAACTTCCAATGGCATTAAACTAAAAAAAAAAAAAAGAAATTAAAATTGAAATCAGAAACATCTGTCCATTACAGTCAAATTAGAGTATGCCCCAAAGGCTTTCACTATAAATTAACATATTTTAACAAGATGTTATGAACAATTTTCAAGCACCACTATAAATTAACATTTATTTTAACAAGATGTCATGAACAATTTTAACAAGTTTTCATGAACAATCTTCAATCTAGGAGGTTAAGAGTATCACTTCTATTATACTACAAAGATGGCTTTTGAATTAGATAACCTACAGAGCTTCCGAGGTGATTAAACAAAGAAACTGAAATTGAAATCTTAAACATCTGTCTATTACAGTTAAATTATAGTATGCACCAAAGTTTTTCACTATAAATTGACATATTTTAACAAGATGTCATGAACAATTTTCAAGTAGGAGTTTAATCGTACCACTTCTGTTATTCTACAAGAATGACTTTGGAATTAAATAACACACAGAACTTCCAATGGCATTAAACAGAGAATCTTAAACTGAACAGAAATCTGAAGCATCTATCAATTATAGCAAAATACAAGTATGCAGCAAACATTTTCACTATAAATTAACATATATTTCAACAAGATGGCATGAACAGTTTTCAAGCTAAGAGTTTAATAGTACCTCTACTGTTTTTCAACAAATGTAATATAATGGCTGAGGGATATCTTTTCATGCCTTTGGTTTTACTCAGGCTGAGAACCTTTCAGCTCAGTGCATGGGTTACTTAATGCAACATTAACGCAGGTGTTCACGCGTGCACGAAGAGGATGTGTCATTCAGAGATGTCAAAATAAAAATCCCGAGTAGGAATTGGGACCAGGGTATTTGGGTGACGTCACGCACCGGAAGCGTGGGCTGATATTTGAGAAAAAGCAGTGAGTTGAGTTCCCGCCTCTCTCTCCTTATGTCGAAGAACCTCAAAGGTAATAAAAAGTTTCGTACCTGAACTAAGAAGTTGTAAGTGTTTTTCGTGTTTCGAGATTCCTATGTTGTATGTATATATGTTATGAACATTGTATGTCCATTTCACGTATCCGTATCTAGCTATGGTACACAAAGATGGCTTTGGAATAAAATAACTCACAAAGTTTCAATTGCCATTAAAAATAGAATCCAAACGAAAGCATACGAAACCAGAAAAAATGTTCAGCATTAAATGCAAAGTTCAAACACATCCTATTCAAGCAAGTATTGGTGCCTTTAGTCCTTGCGTTTTTGAACTTCCTCAGGGTTTTCTTGTTTGATGCTACTAAAGTAATCTGATATCATATTATTTTTATTACTGATAATCCGAGCTTCGCTTAATCTATTTGAGTCTTTTAACACCTGATTATGTCAATTATCGTCTTTTGCTGAATATTTCAAGGGAGATAAAACGTTATTAACTGTGTCAGATATCGTTTAGGACATTAAACCCCACAAAATTTCCAAAGAAAAAATACATTACCTTTCAATTAGGTGGCGTTCTCAGATTACTATCATTGATTTTTTTTTTCAGGGATACGGCAGATTCTCCTTAAGAAAAATAACAGACACAAAGCAAAAAGAAAAGAAAAAAAAAATGATAATTGTCACCTTCTCAATGCCATGGTGAATTTGTTTTTATTAGCATGCACAAGTAATTAAATGTGAAATCTAATTTTTTGGACGTTGAGAAATCCAGAAAAATTTATCATAAAAATCGAATTCGTAACCGTATCACAAGATGATTCCCCATGGCGTAGTGACAAACGTATTAAACCATGAAATCGTTGTAATTGTCCTCGATATCCAGTCGTGCTTGCGTTCACTTTCAGACTGATACTCAGAGAAAAGGCATGAACCCCATCATCACCAAACAGCCGTTTAAATAGCTCCACTACTGTTGTTCTACTAGGATAGCTTTGGCCTTAAGGAACCCATGAAGGTTTATATATCCTTTAACCACGAAACCAAACCATATAATTGAATACTACGAGATGCCACTGGAAGGTGCTCTCAATCAAAGAAATATTGTCGACGGTAATCCTTCGCAAATAGGACCCCATAAAATTGAATAAAACTTCTGGATTAGCAGACCATTGCGTTGTGATGCTTGCAAAGGAAAGACACGGGAAACTCAAAAAGGTTGACAGAAAAAGATATATATTCAAGTAACAGAAATAAAATACAAGTGAAGCTTGTTAAACATTAGTTAGTTAATAGGAAGTTGAGAGTCCACAGGGGTAGTGACTATCCGTCTTCTACGCCAGTGGTATCACACGTATTTGCGTCACGTAGGTCTGGTCAGTTATCTGTAACGTGCCTCACCGAACGAGCGAGTTTGACACAATGCCGTTTTAAGGTGGGTCTAGTCACAAGACCGTAGCCTAAATGCGTCTGGCATGGCCCAAAATACCTTCGGCCCTGTTTGCATTCCCTTTATTAGGGGCGCCTCAGGTGCCAGGCAAAAACCCAACCTTCCGTAAGGGGGTAAAAGCCTGGGGGACGCCCCTCCTGAGGCCGGAGGAAATCTTCATTGTTGAGGCAACACTCGAACGAGCCACGCTGACCAAAACACAGCCGACCGAAGCGCGCCCCAAACAACTGGAGAGGCGGACCAACAACGTGGGTCTGGTCAGTTGTCTGTCACGCACCACACCGAGCGAGAAGTTTAACACAAGGTCCTTTTAAGGTGGGTTCGGTCGCAGGGCCGTAGCCTACAAGCATCCCTCATTGCCAAAAATACCTTCGGCCCCGTCACGTACCAGGCAATAAACCCAACCCTAAATAAGGGGGTAAAAGCCAGGAAGGATGGCCCCTTGAGGCCGGAGGAAATATCCAGTGCTGAGGCAACACCCAAACTAGCCGTGCTGACCCCAACACGCCCGACCGAAGCGCGCCCCAAACAACTGGAGAGGCGTACCAAACACGGGGGTTTTGACAGGTATTTTTTTCCGTCCCACCACCGGAGAGGAATGGCACAAGGCAGTTTTTAAGGAGGGTCCGGTTGCAGGGGCGTAGCCTACAAGCATCCCTCATTGACCGAAATACCTTCGGCCCTTTTGCAATCCCCTCATTTAGGGCGCCTCAGGTGCCAGGCAATAAACCACTCCCTTCGTAAGGGGGTAAAGGCATGGCAGGAAGTCTCTAGTGCTAAGGCAACAATGTCTTGTCATCCATACAGGGTACAGAAGCAAAATTAGGAATATATAACGAACGACTATATGGTAAAACAACCTTAAAAAAAGATAGACACAAAGCAATGAATTTACTGAATATGGCCACCATTTTTCCATTATTGTATCAACACACCTTCGAAACGATTTTCAAAAAAATTTCTTCAGACATTTTGTTCCATACCTCCACAATATCAGTCCTAAGCGAACCAAAATTGGGATAGGAAGTGGTATTTGTTTGGTTTCCAAAACGCCCCATATACCGTAATTAAGGGGGTTAGATTCTGGGCTTAAATCTTGTTTAATTGCTGTCCTCACAGTTTTCTCTTGCCCAGTCAGCGGGGACAGTAGAATATACTGACTGTTTCTATGAAGAGGGTTAAGACCCCACCCCAATCGAGCGTCCTGCATATGACACTAAACAATCTGATGGTTAGGTTCCTGTAATGCTGGAGCTTTGGGAAATATAAAGTACTCCTTAATTACTATCGCTCCCAGGTCCACTCTTACTCAGAGTGATAGCACCTGATAAGGTCCTATCTATGGGTCAAATACTACTAAACTCTGTGAATATTCTAAACAGAATTGTTTGAAATAAAACTGTTTTTGAATTTAAATATTGATATTGATATTTCCTTATGCTAAACTAAATTGTTAGAAATAGAAATGTTTTGAAATTTAACTCAACTGTTCTGACATTTAAAAGTTTATAAATTAAAACTAAACTGAATTGTTTGAAATTCAATTCGGCGTTAAATGACCTGAAAAGGGTTGATAGGCTGTAAATCAACCAACCAACCAACTGCTGTTTTCTTGGGATAGGGGGTGAAAAAATAATTAATAGAAAATTGATACTCGTATCTTTTTTAGAGTGTATTGACATCATCACGGAAAATGGAATCAGCCTGTTAAGTCCAATAACTGAAAAAGTCATGACCTTGTGAAATACTTTATCCACTATTTCCAAAACAACTGTAATATAAATTGCTAGGGTAGACAGTGCACTGTTGCCTTGTTTGGCATTTATTTCTGCAGAAAGGCAATTCATAAGAAATACTTACTGCTACCCAAGTTTTATAAAACTTTTGGTTGGTTAGTTGATTGCATTTTATGGCATATCAACTTTTGTAGGTTATTCAGAGTCAAGTCTTATTCAAACATATATAAACGAATACTTTGTATATAACATTTAAAAAATTGCCAGAACTCATTTTTTGCATCGATTTAAATGGTTTTAAGTCGAATAAATAATTATACAGTTCCATTTGATACATAGATGGGTCACTAACAGGATATTACCGGGTCAGCGTAGTCTTGACGATGTACTTCACATTCTTCAAGCTCAAATAAGCAAAGTAAAGTAAAGTGGGCGACTGGAGTCAAGGGCGACCAGAAGGCTCCCTTTTCAATAGCTACTACACTGAGGTGTAGGAGAGAGCGCAACTCATTTCCCAGGATTGCTTTACTTTACCCTTGATACGTACATTTCAGTCTGAGTGTTAGGCAAGGAGGTATCACGTACCATTTTAAAAGTATTTGGTATAACGTGACCTGGGATTGAACCCAGCTGTCCCGAACCATTGGGGAACACTCTACCCACTAGTCCAATCTAGAACGGTAAATAATTTTAAGTATTGCTATCGAACTCAAGACATTCTTATTACTTAAAATATTTTAACTACTGTCTTCATATTTATTGCTGTACTCAGAACGTTTGAACTGAAGAGTCTTAAGGCCTTCTACAAGTTTTTCATGAAGACCCCGAAGCCTACAAAGAACGCCAAACTGGCCTTTTTATTAATCCATGGGGATAAATTGTTCCGGTTCCATTAAACATGAACGAGTACAATTATTAACCTACGGTAAGTATTCCTTGTTGTTCTTACTTGATAGTTGGGATTGAACCTGCAACCTTCCGATGATTTCATTCAGAATCACTGTTCATTCAAACGCCTTAACTCCTGCGCTCTGTGTTTGCTATTAAGTATTTCTCTCTTACACTAAAAAGTCTATCCATATTTACCCATATTTACAAAACCCTCCGCGGGGGGGAGGATATGACACAAGGTCAATTTTAAGCAGATTTTAACAGGTTTGAATTAAGAGTTTTTCCTCTCCTATACTAGTTGCCTCACCGTGGCTGAAGAAATTAGTCTGTCCAACTATTTACCTATAGCTGGAGAAGAATAACTGGATTCATACCTTTCCCGTGGGTACATTGCAAAGTGAAATGCCATCAGTCTCTTCCAGGATTTGAACTCATATCGCCGTGTCCATTTTTTACAACGATAACCATCACACCACGGGCACCTAAAAATTCTATCAAGTATTGCTATTTAACACTAATACATTGAAGCTTTTATTTGGCTTATAAAGAAGACACAGGTAGAATTGATTGGTACATTATTTTCATATAATATTGTTCTGTTAATGAAGAATAATTTAAAACTGAAAATGATATGAGCGCCCACTTTTCTGATGAGACGGTAATAATGAAGAAGAATTTTTCGTCTCTTCATCCGACAAAATTACAACAAGCAGAACAAATCTTACTTTTTATTTCATTTTATGTTATTCTTTTTTAAATCTCTGCTTCAGAAAATTTTTTGTCATAAAAACACACGCACCATTAACTTTATCTCAATGTGTAAATGAGATTATATTCACTCCTCGTGAACAAATGCATTTAGAGATATTTTGGCAAATTGGATTTGGGTGATTGAAATCAAATTTCTTCGGGAAGAAACAAAATTATCTTATCACTAACAAGAAAGACTGCTGCGTTCTTCTTCTTTTTACTTAAAAAGAAAAGTGCAGCAAAAAAAAAATGTAATAACAAACACAAAGACAACACAATAACAACAAAAAACAAACCTGATGATCAAATTGAATTATACTTTTGTATTATTTTCTAAATTACCGACTTGCTAAAAACCACCTGTCAAAAGGCATTAAATCATTTATGACATTGTGTTAGCATTTACTTTTTTTCTTAACCAGTTGAGACATTATTCGTATCTGTCAGGATTTGTCGCGTATTTATAAGCTTAAACTTATATATTTTGGTTTGCTTTGGTTTCTTTACTAAATGGAACATCAACTATCATTGGTTATTTAATGCCAAAGCCATCTTTGTAAAAGAACACCAGTGGTACTATAAAACTCATAGATGGAGGCCCAACTTTCCCAAGGATATTTGACCCATTCGACAGCGGCTGTAGAATACACCGTCTGCATCTCTGCAGAGTTGTAAGACCCCCCCCAACGAATGTCCTGCATATTACACTAAACAATCTGGGGCTCAAGTTATTCTGGAGTTTTCGGAAATGTGGAGTGCCTCTTCATTACCATCACTTTCTTTCAAGTCTGACCCGTGGTGGTAGAACCTGGTTGGGTCCTACCAATGGGTCAAATTGATATATAAACTCTGTACTTTGACATTTAAACTGAGTGCATACAAATTTCTTATGTTATAGTGAATTACTTGAAATAGAACTGTTTAATCCTTTAAGTGTGTAAACAAATGACTAATTAATTGAATTGTTAGTGATACATAACAATGCTTAGAACCAATTAATGTTGAAATATAGCTGTTTTATCATTTAACCGTGAGTAAATAAATGAATAATTGTAAATAGAATTATTCATATTAGATAGAAATATGTGAAACCATTTAACTGTGTGCAAAAAATGAGCTCTCACTCGTTTAAAAATGTTATCAACGAAGGGTCTTCATAAATCATTTAGAATATATGTATAATTAGGCTTGGGCATTAAATAACCTACAATGGTTGATATGTCATAAGACCAAACAAACCAAACCAAATCATATATATTCAATATATATGTATAAAGAGGATTTGGCATTAAATAATCTACAATGGTTGATATGTCATAACACAAAACCTAACCAAATCATATATATTCAATATATACGTATAAAGAGGATTTGGCATTAAATAACCTACAATGGTTGATATGTCATAACACCAAACCTAACCAAATCATATATATTCAATATATATGTATAAAGAGGATTTGGAATTAAATAACCTACAATGGTTGATATGTCATAACACCATACCAAACCAAACCAAATCATATATATTCAATATATATGTATAAAGAGGATTTGGAATTAAATAACCTACAGGGGTTGGTATGTCATAACACCAAACCAAACCAAACCAAATCATATATATTCAATATATATGTATAAAGAGGATTTGGAATTAAATAACCTACAAGGGTTGGTATGTCATAACACCAAACCAAACCAAATCAAACCTAACCAAACCTAACCAAACCAAACTGAAAGCTATCTAAAAGCGAACGTAACAGCGCGTCTGGAGTTTGAACTCGCTTACAAAGATGTTACAGCCTCAGAAGTCAAACACTTCTCTACGGGGATTCCTTATTTAACTTGTGGTAATAGAGACCTGTAGAACGTCCAGTCTCGCTTGCTAAGCAAACTCTTTGTATCTTTTGTTCAAGTTTTTAAAGGAAGTCGGCTGCCTGATTTGGTCGAAACAGTCCGACAAAAAAAAAAAAAAAGTTTTATACCAGGTGTTCTCTCCTTGAAGCCCGTAAGAAGAATATCAAAATTAATTTCTCAAATACTTTGCATTTGCAGTTTTCTTTCTCGAAATATACAACTTTTATTTTCTGAATAAAACTAGTTTGTTTGTCTTTTAATGATATATAAATCTTTGTTGGTTATTTAATGCTAAAACATCCATTACAGCAGAACGTGAAGGGTTCTTTTTGAACCCCAATTGAAGAATAAGAAGGTTCATGCACTCCCCAAGGTTTTATTCAAAAGTGATAGTACTAGCGTGACAAGTGTTTGAACTCGCTTGCTTCGCAGTTGCTAACAAGCTCGTTAGCCACGAGAACTTGGCCACTGAGCTCACTGATATGATATATTTGTTATACATTCTTAATGATGACTTGATTGCAATACAATGTTTGTTAATGACTGACAAGTCAACTGAAAACTATTGCATAAATATTGCAGCAGATGCTCAAGGCAAATTAAGACCTCACTGCTAGACGAAGCAATCTGATCTTACGACTGAGTAATGAGAAATTACGAGTTAATTTATTTTTGCAAATTTTCTCAGAGTAATTCAAGTCCATATTGTATTATGCTTTCAAAAAAGATTAACTATATTAACATTTTTTCGGTTTCTCGTTCGCTCTTCAATTTCTTTTTCTTTTCAATATACTTTCTTTCTTTCTTTCTTTCTTTCTTTAAGTAATCTGAAGGACTTCAATCGACCTCTGATCCTGCATTCTCCTGCATTATCCAACTTGGTTTATAAAATCATTACTTTTGGACTAACATCCTCATGCATTTATATCTTCAAGGAACAGTGTGATCACTCGTATTAACATTAGAGGTCACAGAGAACATTCTGCATAAATCCCTTTCACGACACTAAATTCGAATTATTGTATCTATAATCCTTATTTATTAGTTTCGCCATTTTAAGTTTTTTTTTAAATCCAGTAGCACATTTTTCACCTATCTTAAGTGAGTCCATATCAACAGTACTGTGTTTGGTGATTAATATGATACTAAGATCTTTCCTACTAATACTTTTAAAGATGTTAGTCCAAAAAGAACAATATGATCATTTCGGACTTTACAAGATAATACCACGGAATAACAATTAAATAATAAAAGCGTTAGATAAGAAAAACACATCCTAATTTATTAAAAACTCCGTAACGTAAAATATAGATATTTTTGGTCAGTCATATGGAAAAAAAATATTATAAAAGAAGACAAATTTTTGTCTACATTAATTAATTCCTAACTCATAATTCGTAAAATTTATCTTGGCTTAATGATTAGAGAGTTCGCTTATGGTCTGGGAGACTGTGGTTCAATCTCAGGTCGAGTAATACCAAAGATTAAAAAATAGTATTTTATTATTTTTGCTCAACACGTAGCATCATAAAGTACGGATCAAGCGTAAGTGTATCAACCCAGGGAAAGGAGTAAAGCCTCTTGGATTAAATCAAACTCTGTTTTGTCTGCGTTGACATGGAGGCCTATTCCACATGCTGCCTGTTTTAGACTATGTAGCCGGGATTCGCCCTCAGCGGGTGTATTTGTAAGAAGCGCTATGTCATCAGCCTAATCCGTGATCTGTAATGGTTCTTGCGGTGTATCTTTTCCTTCTTGCATTTGGCTGTGTAAAGCCATTTTCTTCCGTAAATCTTTTTAAAAAGATTATATAATATCATTATGGCTGCGACGGTTTCTTTGAGGAAACAGTTGAACAGATGTATTTGATTCATCTTCCCTTTATGTAACGAGCCAAATGCCTTTGAGAAATCTACAAATAATAGCGTCGCCACGAGGTTTTTTTGCTCGTACACCTTCCAATATTCGATGGATTGTCAAAATTTCTGATGTCATGAATCGACTTCTCCCAAAGCCATTTTGGTTCTTCCAAGGAATTTTCTCAATTTCAGGTTTCAATGTGGTTTAGTGGCAGAGGATTGTAAATCTTGGTCACGATGGAAGTAATGGTTATGCCTCAGTAGTTCTTGGCTAATCCAAAGTCACCCTTCATAGGGAAAGGGAGGTTGAAGCCTTTTGTAAATTTTTCTATTATGCTCTGGATATATACTACGTTGCAATATCGGAGCTGTATGTCGTCGCTGGGGGTATTTCATCAATCTGCAGCTGTCCTGTTTTTAATTTTTCTTATTACTACGTTAAGTTCTTGTTGTGTAAACTGTCCCAAATTGATGTCTAGTGGATTGTTAATGATTTTCGTAATAGCTTTATTCGTAACTTTGGTGGGTTTTGCAAGTAGGTTCTTGAAATGTTGTTTCAGCAGGTGTATTCGTTCTTCTTGGCTGGCAGCTTTTAGTTTGGCTGTCACAGTGCTCTTCCTTCTATTCACTTCATTTACTGTCTGCCATGTTATCCTAGATGGTCTATCTTCAACCGAGTCTCTAATCTTATTGATGTGATAATGGATGTATTGTGTTTTTCTTTTAGGTATGCGTTATTTAGTTTTCTTTGTTGGTTTTTAAGTTTCTAAGCGTTGGAATTAGTTGGGTTTCTCATATTGCATAGGGATATGCTTTTCACATCGTCTCGATTTTCTTAACAGCTAATATCTTCCGGAGAATTCTATGTTTTGCTCTTAGTTTGGTTGGAACGCATTCAGCTTTCACTTCTATGTGGGCATCTGATATCTCCTGAAGTGCATTGAATTTATATCTTAGTGTTATGGTATATTCGTTGCTAATATCCCTAATGTAAAGCAGGGGCCCCTTATAATGTGAGGTTGTGGTTCTCTTCGCCGCATTCCTCCGAAGGCTAAGATGTTTCTTTGCCGTGACAATTCGCTGATCGAAAGACATACCTTTAAAAGAGGAATATGCCTCACAAGTCAATGTGCTATTAATACATTTCTTTGAAGTATATAAATATGAAAAAAGACCCAGACGGCTGGGTCTGTAGAATACACCAAGTACACATCTGCAGAGGGGTAAACATCCCCACTTTGATAGCAGTGGCGTCATATCTTCGTCTGATCTTTGTTTTAGACCTGCCAGAATACGTTGATTGTTTTCTCTGCATAATGGTAATTCCCATTCCCCCACACCACCACAAAAAAAGAAAAAAGAAAATAAACAGTGTCCTGGGTATGACACTAAAATACCTTTGCTGATGAGGCTTCAAGTCTGGTAATGTAAGGCTTGTGGTGTAACCTTTAATTGTCATTACTCTTAGGTCCACTTGTTTACAAAGGATTCGTATGAGATAGGCCGTGTGCCATGAACTGAAAAGAACTTTAAAGAAACAACCACAGTGGAACTTCGAAACGGAATTTGAATAAATTTTCGTCACATTTAACGATAAATTATTCAAGATACGAAAACGAAAATTGAAAGTGTTAAATTTATGTATTCATTGAAATAAGTTCCTTAAACTTATGTATAATTTCTGCAAACTGTCATCTTCATTTACCTCCTACTCCTTCTTAGACCACAAGATCACCTCACACCATACTTAGGCACATTTGTCCGACTTGAAATCTAAAGTGTCATTATTTGTAAAAATATTTAATTTTATTTTTCATTGATTTTATTATTTTCTCATTGTTCTTTACAATTTATGCAAATGAATATGTTGTCATTAACAAACATATTCCTTCGGGTGGGTATAATATTTACAATTGATACGAATGCTTTTGGGGACTGAAGGGAATTACGACATGTATAGGGTAGATCTTGTTCCATAATACGCAAATTCTAGAGGTATTATTGTACACATAAAAAAGAAGATATCAATGTATACTGGAAGCGATTCCCTAACCGCTAGGCATAATATAACCCTAGAAAAATTGTACCGTTAAAATCAATGAAGCAGTTAATCGTCATTGTCTCTTCGTGTTCGCCAACTTTCAGCTAGAACCTTCTATTCATAACGACCACGCAATATAAATATTCATATTTTTATAAAGTAAATTCCCATAGATCCTATTTACCAACAGGCAGGATATGACACAATGTTTATTTCTAAGTGAATTTTAATAGGTTTGAATTCAGAGTTTTCCTTCTCCTAGACTAACTGGCTCACCAATACTGAAGAACCCAGTCTTTCCTACTATTTACCCATAGCTGGAGGAGAATAATTGGATTTATACCTTTCCAAAGGGTATTAGTACTATGTGAAAAACAATCAGCCTCGTCCAGGATTTGATCTCGTGTCACCGTGTCCATTTCCCATAGATGATCGGTATCTCAGAGTAGGTAGGACTCTTGTTTTTGTTATTGCATATATCAAGTTGAGCTCAATTATATATATATATATATATATATATATATATATATATATATATATATATATATATATATATATATATATATATATATATATATATATATATATATATATATATATATATATATATATATATATAATGCGATGGCAAACAAAGAATGCATGTCTGAAGCCATGGAAATGGAATCGTCCTTCTCTCTAAGATTCAATGTCCGTTAATAACTTGACTTTCTTATAACAGCAAACTTCTTTGCGTTGAGTTCAAATTAGATCAGAAAGTTTTGGCCCGTTTCCAGATGATGTTCCTTAAAAAAAGAATCGTGATCGATTTTTACTTGTTAGCCGTAATACAAAATTTCTGGAAGTTCCACGGCTATGTCTTTCAATTCGATTCACGATTTTTTCCCCTTCCTATAGAGGCCCAACAGGATGCAAGTAAACGAACATCTGATAAACAGATAACTCACTCTTGGGTAGTGTTTTGGGGAAAAAAACTGTTTTTGCAGAGGTGGGTGGGAAAGTTTTGTCTTTCTTTTATTGTAGATAACATACTCAACATCTTTTAAGGCGCAGTCGATAACGAGTCATTTTGTAAGCGTTTTGACAACAAAACCTATCAAACTGAATGAGTTTGTTGAAAGAAAGTATCGGAGCCATGCTGAGTACGGCCCTTTCTTTTAGATGGACTCATCCCAGGATTGTGTTTTCAAGTTTGGACAGGGGTAGCCCCACTGGTGTAATGTCTAAAGTGCAGGACCGTGGTATCACATTAGGCGAGTTCGAACTCCAGTCACGCTTTTACGATCACTTTCGGAATAATACTCTTTGGAAAGGGAGACCCTATCTGTGGGTAAAATACTGTCACTGCTATTCTTTTACAAGCATTAATTTGGCATCAAATAAGCTACGAAGAATGGTATGTCATTAAAAACAAAGAAAAAAGAATATTAGAACAAATGATATCTCCCGTGCACACACATCAGTAGTTTTTTATATATTAAACGATTCTCTAAAAGTGTTTGTGATGTAATGGTTATCGCGAAAAGAAATGGACATGGTGACCCGGTTTCAAATCCTGGACGAGGTTGTTTGCATTTCATATAGTGCTAATACCCTCCTGAAAGTTTAGTAAATAAGTGGAATTGGTGTTTATATGAATATTAACAATTAAACGCAAATTGGAATTTTAGTCTCACTTTTCAATTAATCGCAAATCAAATCAATGCAAGAGTGTATATATATATATATATATATATATATATATATAATTGAAATAGGGTTGAGATGAAAAACACAAGCCCTTCAGAGAGGGACTTTCTCTATAAATTTATTGGCCAAAAATAACCGTTTCTGTTTTTATACCTTCATCAAAATTTAGTAATCAAACGCTCGGATAAGGGTAGAAAATCTATGCTCTTACAGTTATGGCCAAATAGAAGAGGACACTGAGCTTTCTAGACTTGTTATGCCAACTGTTCTAGCAGAAGGGAAACTCTAAATCCAAAACTATCTAACCTTTGAATTAAACCTCTTGGGATTAAAGCCCTCTATGTGACCGCTATATTTAAGAACGACTTTTTTGTAACTCCTATATTTAAGTATTACTCTCCTTTGCGCTATATTTGAGACTACTATATTTGATTAGAACCCACATGGGACATCTTTAATAAGTACCTCATTGGGACCATTATATTCAAGTTAACCGTATTATATGCAAGTAGAACCCATCTGAGACGACAATATTTTAGTAGCATTTCCTCAAGGCCACTATATGTAGTATCTCTTTGAGATCAACATTTTAAGCGGTGATCACTGAAATGGGGCCACGTGCATCCTTAAAGACAAACAATGGACACTTGTATTTTCGTTGTACGCCCTATGGAATCACTGTATGTAGCATTACCATGGGATCACTATATTTTCGTTGTATCTCCTTGGGTTCACAATAACTTGGAGCTTATTTGGAACATCAATATTGACATCAATGTAACAACTATATTACAGTTAAAACCTCCTTCAGATCACTATATCTAAGTAGGACGTCCTTAATTATATCTATGTTGGGTCCCATCTGGGTTAATATCTAAGTTGGACCTCACTCAGGAGCACAATTCTTGGGACTACTATAGTCAAGTATTTCGTCCTTGGGTCAAATATTAAATGGTACCTCCTTATGATCACTATTTAATTAGGCTCTAGTTGGGACCACTATAATAGAGTAGCATCCCAATCGGGATCACTACATTTAAGTTATTGCTTCGTTTATTCATTTTTGAATTGGGATTCCCTTCGATCACTATATTTTTGAAGGAACAACTTGTGACTTCTCTATTTACAAAAAAAAAAAAAACATCTTTAAGATTGTTAGCATTTCCTTGGGACTATAATTTTTAATATATCCCTCATTGAGTTCACTATGTTTAAGTAGACCTACATTGGGAAGCGAATGTTATATAATAGTACTCCCTTGAGACCCCTATATTTAAAGTAACCTTACTGAGATCGATGCATTTAAGTAGTAATCTATTTCAGAAGACCCTATTTGAATAGGCCTTCCTTAAGACTGTTCTGCAGAGATACAGTCAGTGTATTCTGCAGCCCCAACCAACTGGGCCATAATATTATTGAGCATAACAGTTATTTCTTTCGGAAGTAAACTTAGCACCTCAAGTTCATTCCTGAACAGAGCTGTTTTCGTTTCATCGAGCTTTAACACCCATAAATAAATGTATGAATCCTACTATTCTCTATTCCCCGGCTATAATGAAAAATTAAGGCTCTTTAATAACTGATGTGATAACGGGTTTTAGTGAGGGAAAACTTAATCAAACCAATTAAAATCCGATTAAAAATTGACCATCTATCTGATCTCTTTCGTGATCTGAACAGTTGGATCCATACATTAAAAAACGGTAAGACATTAGCAAGATGGAGCAACTGTTGTTACTAATCAAAGTTTATTTACATCACAAAATAAACAAGGTAAAATGTGGGATGTATTTCTGACTCGTTGACCAAGTGGGTAGAGTGTTTTCTAATGGTCTCTTCGGGGTTCACTCCCAGGTTGAGTCATACCAAAGACTTAAAAAATGATACTTGATACCTCCTTGCTTAGCATTCAGCAATATAAGGTACGTATCGAGGGTAAAGTGGAGCAATCTAACGAAAGGAGTAGCGCTCTATCCTACACCTCAGTGTCATAGGTACCGTAAAGGGAGCCTTCGGGTGGCCCTCGACAATAGTCACCAACTTTACTTTTTACTTACTTATTCCCGGTGCACCCTCATTTTAGTTTTGGCGACTAAGTGAGAAATAAAGGGATAAAAATATTTCAGAGTAAACTACTTTACTAGAAAGAAGAATGAGATGTGATCCGATTGAAAATTGAAAAAAGAATTTATTGAATTACTTATTATGGTAGACATTTTTGGATATTCTCTTTTCAACTGAAAACTTACTGCTAAAGAAGATTTCAGTGCTAATTCTAAAAACCGAACTTTTTATTTTCCTTTTTTTTTTTTTTGCAAATAGAGTAATATATATAGGGAAGAAATCCCTTAGTTATAATTGGATAATCTAAAAAAAAATGAATAGAAAAACGAATTTAAAAGAGCATTCTGGGAAACTCTCCGAAGAATTATTTAACAGATCTGTGCACACGTACACAGAGACGCAACCCCACAATATATATATATATATATATATATATATATATATATATATATATATATATATATATATATATATATATTAATTGTTTTAATAGTGCAGATGTTCTGTATCAAGATTCCTGTTTAATACCATTGAAAGAATATACCAAAAAGTGGAAAGGCATAACCAAAAGTAAATTACAAATTGTCAAAGAAATCTATGAATCTCTCTTAAAGCGAATCGTTGTTAAAATAAATACTACAACACACACACACACACACACACACACACACACACACACACATATATATATATATATATATATATATATATATATATATATATCGGCCAATTTGACTAGTGGGTAGAGTGTTTGCCAATGATCTGGGAGGCTTGGATCCAGTCACATATCGTGTCATACGAAATACAGAAAAAATGGTACTTGATTTCGCCTTGCTTAACACTCAGCATTATAAGTATGAATCAAGGGTAAAGTGAAACAATCCAGGGAAGGGCGTATCACCCTCCCCTACACCTTTGTGTAGTAGCAATTGAAAAAGAAAGCTTTCTGGTCATCCTCGACTAAGGTCTCCAACCTAACTTACTTTTATTTAATATAAATATATGAAAATGTACAGAGATATATAAAACATGAACTCTTTAGAGGATGATTTTATTTAAAGAATTATGTGCTTACATTAAACATTTCGGTTTTTAAACCTTCATCAGAACGTTTGGTTACTAAATGTTGATCAAAGTATTAAAAACGAAATGATTAACTTTGATAAATAATTCTATAGATAATGTCCTTCTCAAAAAGTCTCCTGCTTTTTTTTTTTATCTCTGTCCTAATTTAGTAATATATATATATACATATATATTTAACAACCATCGTTGATTTAACATCACTATTATCATCCCTCCTTCTCCCGATGATGTCTGATTAGAACCGAAAGGCTATAGTGTCGATTTTGTTTCTTAATATATACTCCTTCTGCTTGGATTACCTTATTATGAATTTTTTCTCTATATTGTCGGATTTTACTCCATTAATTACTTATCTATCTATCTATCTATCTATCTATCTATCTATCTATATATATACACACACACACACATATATATATATATATATATATATATATATATATATATATATATATATATATATACTTGAATACTGATTAGATATATTCAATATGTTAGTGATTCATGGAAATGCTAAATTAAAATTCCAGTTTGCGTTTAATTGTGAATATTTATGTAAGCACCTATTCCCCTTATTTGCTAAACTTTCTCTCTCTCTTCTCTCTCTCTCTCTCTCTCTCTATATATATATATATATATATATATATATATATATACATTCATGTGAAGACATCGATAAGTAGCTGGATCTTACTTACAGTGATACTGAAGAAGTCCTACTCATAATCCTATGGAAGTATAATTATCCTAAAATATTAGTTAAATATAGTGACCCGACGAGGCTTACTACTAAAGTGTTGTGACCCAAAGAATTTACATAGAACCGCAATAATTTGGACTTCTTAAATGGAATATGGTCATCAGCTGTAATTTAGTTAAATGTAGTCATTCTAAGAGGTTTATAACTTAAATGTTGTGGTTCAATAGATGGTCTGCTTATAATGGTCCCATAGAGGAACTACTCATATATAGTTGCCCCATTGGGGTACTAGTACAATTTTCTGCTCATATTGAACACCCCTTGTTACTCTTTAAGTAGCTGGCCATGTGACTACAAAATTTATATACTCCACTTCCTATAGCCTAAATGTGTGACCGCAATATTTAAGAAGTACCTCATTGGCTCTCAGACCATTTGTACATTATGCTTTTGACCACTATGTTTAACGGGACCACTGTATTTATTCAGAACTGCTTTTTGGAACTCGATACGTTGTACCCTATTTGTAACACCGATTTTTAGATATAACTTGCTTAGGACGAATATATTTTAGCAGTGGGGTTTTGGAAGCAATAGTAAGTGATAGCTCTTTAGGACCACAATTTGATAAGGATCCTCTTGTCACGACTGTTTTAAAGTGGGACTCTTATTGGGCCACTATATGTGAGCAGTAGATCTTTCTCAGATTCACTAAATTTCGGTTGAACGTCTTTTTAATCACAATTTAGGACCCCTTTTTGCCAAAAACGATTTCGTAGGACCACCTTTGGGACGTTATATTTCCGAAATTTCGCTGGGACCACTATTTTAAACGAAGCCCACCATGGGATGACTATGTTTAAGTTAATTCATCTTGAGAGAACTATATTTAAGTAGTGCGCAATGTGGGACAAAAATATTTAAGTAGACCTTCTTTGGAACAACTATTAACAACTATAAACAATACTTTCATATAGTGGCCCATTATTCGTCTGGTGGGAGTCTAACCCCGCAGCAGAGTCAACGTATTCTTCAACCCCTACAGACTGGGCTGCTCCCCAACCAACAAATGCACTGAATATGAAACTAAATTATGTGATAGTCAAGCTCCAGTTCTGGACTTTTGGTGAATGTACAGTATCCTGACATTGCCATTACTTTCAGGTCCACTCTGAACCGGAGTGGTAGTATCTGTGATCGTTCCAAAGGGAACGACTGAATCAATTACTAAACTTAAAACTATTTTAAAAATTTGCAAACAAATGAACTCTGGATACTTAGAGGGTGTCCTCGGGCTGTAATGGTTAAATCAATTGGCAGCGAAATCGTAATAAGCGAGTTCGAATTCCAGTTGTGCTATTACATTCACTTTCGGAGAAATTCCCTTAGGAAAGGTATGAACCCCTTTATCATCCCAGCTATGGGTTAAATGGTACCACTAATGTTCTTCTAGGAGATAGGCATTAAATAACCTACAAAGGTTGATATGCCATTAAACAAAGAAACCTTACTGAACCTATCTAGTTAGAAAATGATACTTCGAAACTATGCGTCAACAAATTACACACTAAATATATGTTAAGACAAGATTTATTAAAGACAATGGAACACTGCTTATTATTTTTAATTCTAATTTTTCAAGCCTCTTTGTAATTCTTATTGTGTTGGGATCCAGGTGATAAAACTATTGCCCTATATCATATGTCCAAACGCTTTCCGACATACTTTTGGTCGTTATCAGGGGTCGTATAGTTTGAGTTGACAATTTAAGTTTTTATTGCTTTTAATTATTTGTAGCGTTTTATTTTCACGTTGAGGGTTAGAACTTTTTAAGCGTTTTGTTTTAAAACTTTCTATTGGAAAAGTTTACTAGGTTAGTGATTTTAATTATAAAACGTACTTAATGTGTTGGCGCCTATGTTGAATGCAATTTTTGTTTGTTTGTTGTTGTTTTTTTTTTTTTTATGCATATTGTTTCTGGCATTTGTAATCGTTTTTTTTTTATTATTGCTTTTATACATATATACATTTCTACAATTATTGCATTATCTGTGAAAATTTTCCTTACATCGGAAGATATAAGTTGATCAGAGCAATTGTTGTGTTTTATGATTAAATGTGGTTTTATGGCGCTATTTTCAGAAAGATGATTATTGAGGCGACGAGATAGTGTTGAGGTTGTATATCTCATGTAAATATTGATTCCTATTATTCGGGAGGCACTCTCGTAATGGACATATAAATTAATAAACTATATTGATTTCGTTTTGGAGTATTTTATGAGAGTCGGTGTCATTTTAACAATGAAGTTTGCTGTTTTAAATTCAGAGTAGTAGATGATAAGTTTTACTTTTTTTTTTAATTTTTCGATAAGTTTAATGATTCCAATTAAAGACAATTACAAAAAAATTCGGTGCGGACCCGACTATGGAATACCAGATAAGGATTTATAAGACCAAAAAATCCATCCTTGATCGCCCTTCGGTTCCAGGTGAGCATTGTCCGAAAATAGCGGTTTCAAATCCTATCCAAGCCGGACAGAGGTTTACTTGGTAAAAACAAAAAACAAAAAAAAAAGTGGTGCGATAGACAACTATGGAAGGCAGTAATTACTGGGGATACGGTTACAAGACTCAGCATTCCTATCCGAGGTCGCGGTAAATCACCTAAAGAAGGCCAGAGGTGAAATGTGGCCGAAACGTAGTGAAAGAAGAAACAACACAAAAAAAACTACCAAAATGGGGACCAAAAGTCCGCAAAAAATTTTTAAAAAGTGTCGTTTTATAATATACATTATTGCTTGTTAGTCTATTTTTTTGTTATAATGCATCTTGTTTCTGTCATATAGATTATTTCTGCTAGTATTGTTATTGTTGGTTGTGATATTATTTTTGTGAATGTTGTGAAGATATAGATTTATTTGTGGATCGACGAGTTTATTAGGGAAATTGTTATTTACAAGGCTTTTTATTATGTTGGTAAGTTCTTGCTAAAATATTGTCTTAGATGAGCAGATGTAAAATGCTCTATGAATTAAGTTTTTTTTATAATTTCTATTTTATATTTTTGGGGACATTCACTGTGATAGTTAGGTAGTGTGTAATTATCGTTGGATAATTATAATTTTTATATGGAGATGTAGTGAATTTGTTATTATTTGTGGAGCCAGTAAACAAATCATGGAAACGGTTTTTTTGTCAACGTTGAGTTCAGAAGTAAAGTTTAGTACGGAGCTTTTTTCTAGAATTTGATTTTGTTAATTTTGTCATACGAATGAGTTGCGATATCAATGTCGCCTATATAGCAGACATATATCTAATGTTTAGTATGGTTGAAAGCTCTTGGGCAGAAGATATGGGTCAATTCATTTACCACCTGGATCTAGACACAGGAATAAATAACAAGAATATTTGAAAAATAACAATTAAAATAATCAACAGTATTCCAACGTCTTTCATAAAAAATTTGTCTTAATAATAACTTGCTTCCTGAACATACACTATTCAATATATATATATATATATATATATATATATATATATATGTGTGTGTGTGTGTGTGTGTGTGTGTGAGGGAGTAAATAGGATTTGACATAAGTGTCGAAATACCATAAAATAAAACTAAATCAAATTCAATTCAGACTACACACACACACACACACACACACATATATATATATATATATATTTAAGGTGTCTGCCTCACTGTCTAAATTATGATCTTCTATAATCGAAATGAAGCACTTAACAAATTTTGACTGCAGCTGACAGATTATCTTGAAAAATGCCGGCCTCCAAATCGGCCCTTTCCAAGTACTTAGTCGGGTAGTTAAAAAATATTTCTTCCTTAGAGTCACATGGCAGGTGTCCACTCGAACGTGCTCTATGATTGCCTGGAAGGGAGTCTCGAATGTTCCTGGTGCTAATTTAGTTACAATATTCCAGACGGAATGTCTGTTATGAAACAAGCACTAATTAATTCCTTGTCGTTCATATCCCTGCACGTACAGAGAGAGAGAGAGAGAGAGAGAGAGAGAGAGAGAGAGAGAGAGAGAGAGAAAGAAAGAATGGCAGAGAGAGAGAGAAAGAAATGGAGATAGATAGATAGAGAGAGAGAGAGAAAGAAAGGGAGATAGATAGATAGAGAGAGAGAGAGAGAGAGAGAGAGAGAGAGAGAGAGAGAGAGAGAGAGAGAGAGAGAGATTCCTAAATAATAGACGATTACATATTTACAATTGAATGCAAACTGGAATTTCAGTCTCCCTTTTCAATGAATTGCAAATATAAGCGACAGATCTAATCTGCAGTCAGTACTTCAGGATATATATATATATATATATATATATATATATATATATATATATATATATATATATATATATCTGCAGTCAGTATTTCAGGATATATATATATATATATTTTATATATTTATATATATATATATATATATATATATAATTCTCTAAACTAATTATATAAATATATGTATATATACTAATTATAAAAATTAATTTCATATGTATATATATATATATATGTGTGTGTGTGTGTGTGTGTGTGTGTATGTGTGTGTATATATGATTTTATATATTTGATGCCATGGAACTTTGTCAGCGACCATACGTTTCATGAAGTTTTACCACAAACACGGCAATTATCTGACCGAAAAAAAAAGCTTTTCTGCAAGATGATTGCCGTGTAACGAAAGCATGAACCCAGGGATCAGATATAAGCATCTATGCAATTAAATATATTAGAAAACTAATATATATATATATATATATATATATATATATATGTAAATTTTTTTTCAGTCGTCTAGGCCGAAGGTCTGCTGTATACTCTAGAATCAGAAGCTGGTGACATAGGCTTCCATGTCAACACAGACAAAACGGAGCTCATATGTTTTAATCAACGAGATAACATATCTATACTAAATTGTGGTTCTCTGAAACTAGTGGACAAGTTAGCCAAACTCGGAAGCAGCGTCTCATCTACCGAAAGTGACAACAATGAGCGACTAGAGAAGACATGGACAGCTATCGATAGATTATCGGTCAAATGGAAGTCAGACCTATCCGATAAGATAAAACGCAACTTTTTTACAATCGCCGGGCGTGTCCATACTACTATAAGGACGCACCACGTGGGCGGTGACTTACCATTGAGAGAAAAGGTTGGAAAGAAAATGCACACAAATGCTACTAGCTATATAGAACAAATCCTGGAGGCAAAATACCGCAAAACAGCAACTATGCGGCCACCTACCTCCCTTTTTAGAACCATCCAAGTTAGTCAAAGAGAACAGTGCTGGAGATGTAAGGTCGAACTCATATGTGAAATCCTTCAATGGGCCACTCCACACGCACCAGAAAGTGTTGGAAAACCAACTAGAACCTATCAACAACAGCGCTGTACGGACACAGAATGTAGTCGAGAAGACCAGCTGGAATCGATGAATGATTGAGACGAATGGCGGATGTCAGGGAAATCCATGCTCGAGGCACGACATGATAATTATCAGGATGTACATATGAAAATATACAGACCAGAGAAAACAAGCTATACAGAGGAGTCGTTTTTAGAGAATTGTTTGCCAATGTTAAAGGTGTGTTTTAGACGTTCATCAAAATTAGTTAAATCTTACGCCCTGATGAAAGCCTAAAATCTGAAATGTTTAACTTTGGCAAATAATTCTATAAATAAAGTCATCCTCTGTACACACGGTGATTTTTTTATTACTGTTCATTTTCGTATATATATATATAGATAGATAGATAGAGAGATCTTGTATTAAGTGAATCGTTGTATGAAATGAATAATAGAATATATATATATATATATATATACTGAGAGAGAGAAGAAAGAGAAAGAGAGAGATTCATAGTTTAATTTGATAATTTGTAATGCCTCACTGGTCATCTCCACTTTTTATATTCTTATATCAACCTTAAAAAAGGATCTTTGCACGAAACATGAAGACTACTAATGCAATATATATATATATATATATATATATATATATATATTTAGGCAGCATTTCTTCGTTAATGCAAATTTCATTAAACATAATCGACATTTTATGCCTACATATTCTCTTTTGGATCCGTTCGAATTCCCGTATTACCTTTATCGTATTCGGGGGGAATTGATTTAGGTATTGTCCATAGTTGTATGTATCCCTAGTACTTTCTGCCGACTTTGGGCCATCATCAGGGGAGAATCTGTTATAAAAGTGATGTAACTTTTGTTTTAGCAAATTACTACTATATATATATATATATATATATATATATATATATATATACATATATTAACCGTATTGGTTGTCACTAATTCACTTGGTGGATTTGTGGCGAACCAAGTATGATATAAATTTGAGTGTTCAATATCTATGAAAGAGCTATTATATAATAATTATTATTATTATTATTAAATATATATCTAATTTTATATATTTAAAGGCATGGAAGTTTGTCTGTGACCTTGGGTTTCATGTAGTTTTACAAACAACAATTCAATTTAGGTTTTACGGACAGATTAGATCGGAAATTTCGTATGCATTATAGATGAACATATTCGAAAACAAAGGAAAAGTCAGTGAGATTGAAATAAGTCTTTGCGTTCATGCTTTCGTTACACGGTAATCATCCAGCAGAAAAGGTTTTTTTTCGGTCAGATGATTGCCGTGTTGGTGGTGAAACTTCATGAAACGTATGGTCGCTGACAAACTTCCATGGCATCGAATATATAAAATTATATATATATATATATATATATATATATATATATATATATATATATATATATATAAATAATTTATATCGTATATATACATATATTTATATAATTAGTTAACAGAATTATATATATATATATAATATATATATTATATATATATATATATATACAAAATAAACTAATTCATCCGACAGTTCGTCAGAATGTCATTTTAAATTCCTTATCTTCACATTTTTTAATTCACTCAATTTAATTTTTTTCCTTTATTGAATTTTTTATCTGATCAATTTCTTTCAAAAATATATTACTTTTTGGGAGAAAATACTAAAAAACGAAAATAAAAAAGAATTTGTTCGTAAACTATGTTTTTAAAATCGGTTTTGACAGTCAATTTTCTGTTCGAGGAGAAATATTGAAAAATGCGTCTATATATATATGCATTTAAATGTATGTGTATCCATATATTTATAAGTGTGAATTGACCATAGCTACTTTTTATATGTATATATATATATATATGTGTGTGTGTGTGTGTGTGTGAGTGTATGTGTGTGTGTGTGTGAGTGTATGTGTGTGTGTGTGTGTGTTGGTATTTCCATATGGGAGCCTGGACTTATCTGCGTTGGTGTGTTTGGTATATGTGCGTGGGTGTACATGAATTTGTCTTTGGCCATACATATTTCTTTCTTGAATCACTCATTTACTTCTTCCAGTCTAATTGGAGATTGGTAGTTAATACTGAGACGAAAGATCATGTTTCACATTAAAATAGTTCAATTTTATTGTCACACTTTTCAGGGTGCTCAAGAGACATATAGTCTAGTAATATTTTTATGTTCACTCTATGAGTTACCTACAGCCCGGAAGTAGGAAAAATGTAGTCAATTGGTTTGCAGAGATCAGGCTAGGACAGGAAAAGACGCGTAAAGCTCGAAAAATGATGTAGGTTCACTTAAGTGAGGGAATTTTTCCAGCTCTTATCAACCAATAATGGAAACTTCATACACGACTATTTTTCAGTGCCCTACTCATATGGTTTTCCGCTACATATAAGTATATATATATATATATATATATATACATTATTGAGCAGTTAGAAATATCTACAAAAACAAGTTAACAAGCCAATACGCCATGTTAATTTGAAAAACACTCTCTCCATGGAACTGAACAACTCTGCGTTGAAATATAAAAAGACAGTGACAAACATCCAGATAAACAAACTAACCAGATTGACACTAAGAGCTGATCTGAAATGCGTCCCTCCTGAACTAATAACACTTCAGCCAGGTGCCCTTTAAAAAAAATATATATATATATATATATATATATATATATATATATATATATATATATCTGCGCGTGTGGGTTTGTGTGCGCATGCGTGTGTGTGTGTGTGTGTGTGTGTGTGTAAGGTCCATTAAGAACATTTGGATCAGAAAACATTTCTAATTTAAAAAATGGATTTGTTAGGCCATCATGATTTTGACGTCACTTTTCTTCCATTTTATAAACCCGTTTAAAAAAAAAAACTTAAAGAAAACAATTTCTTGTACAATACCTTTTTCTCCGAACGATGACCAAGGGACGAGAGAAGGTATAAACTATCAAATTTAAAAAATAAAATAAACAACGTAGAAGAAATATTACTCTTAAACTTTTGCACACACACACGCATAGACACACACACACACACATATATATATATATATATATATATAAAATTAACCTAAATTGCGAGTCGGAATTCTCCTACTAAAGTTTCACCTCAACGGATCATTAGGGAGTCTCACACCGGTGTGAGACTCCCTGATGATCGGTTGAGGTGAAACTTTAGTAGGAGAATTCCGACTCGCGATTTAGGTTAATTTTGTAATTTGCTCCACTCGTGTTGAGCACTCTTGTAATTGTAGCATTGCAGCGTTTACGGTGGGTTTTATTTTTCTTTTGACCAACTGACTGCATATCTCTTGATGTTTTTTCAGCTGGTGTGACGGAGTTGGTCTTTTCTTTCTTTTGTCCTATGATATTTTTTCTTTTCTACCCGGGCGGTGATTCGAGATATTTTTATCTATTGTTCGTGGCGGTTTTTTTTTCTTTTTTTCTGGTAACCGTGAATTCTGGTAGATAGTAGATTAGAATATATATATATATATATATATATATATATATATATATATATATATATATATATATATACATATATATATATATATATGTATGTATGTATATATATATATATGTACATATATTCAGAATTTTGTTTGATCAATTTCCATATCAAAGATAAGACGCCTCACCTGCCCTACTATTAACCCATAACTGGAGAGAAAATAGTTGGGTGAATACATTTACCAAAAGTATTAGCGCAACGTGAAATGTAAACAGCGTCGTTCTGTATTTGAAATCAAATAGTCCCGTACACTTCCTCCAACGATAACCGTTATATCTCTGGCACCCCTTATGCACACACACACACACACACACACACACACACACACACACACACACACACACACACACACACACACACTCCTATATATATATATATATATATATATATATTACAACAGTTTATGGTTGTCACTATTTAACCTGGTGGATTCGTTATAGATCAAATGTGGTATAATTTGAAGAGTGCATAATATCTGGGCTAGAGCTATTATATAATGTAATAATAAATATATGTTAGTTTTCATACAGATTTGTTAGCATAGATGCTTATCACTGACCACCGGTTTTATGTCATCTTTACACAGCAATCTAGCTGAAAAAATGATTTTCTGCAAGATAATTGCCGTGTAACGACCGCATGAAAATCAGTGGTCAGAGATAAGCATCTAGGGTATCAAATATACATAAAAATTAATATATATATATATATATATATATATATATTTTAAGAAAAACAACGAAACTGGTCACATAGGATTATAAATTTATTTCCATCCGGTTACGCATTTTTGAAGTTTCCAAAACCACGAAAAAAATAACAGGACTTCTTCAGATTTTTTTATCCAAAAGATCTGAAGAAGTCCTGTTATTTTTTTCGTGGTTTTGGAAATTTCAAAAATGCGTAACAGGATGGAAATAAATTTATAATCCTATGTGTCCGGTTTCGTTGTTTTTCTTAAAGAATTTATTGCCCTGTATTATTGGTACATTGAGCTCTTTACCAGGAAAATTTTAAATATTCATGCTTGAATAACTTCTTGTCCTGATGGAATCACTACCAACTCCGGTTTAACTGGACCCAAATATATATATATATATATATATATATATATATATATATATACATATATATATTGTTCTTGTAATATAACTGCTCCGTGAGTAAGACTTATGTCAATCCCACTGAATTTTGCTTTGTTTTTGAAGATGTTATCTATAATGCATACACAATCTCAGATCAAATCTATCCGCAAAGCCTAAATTAAATTTTGAC
This sequence comes from Sepioteuthis lessoniana, assembly GCA_963585895.1. Lineage (NCBI taxonomy): Eukaryota > Metazoa > Mollusca > Cephalopoda > Myopsida > Loliginidae > Sepioteuthis > Sepioteuthis lessoniana. Next base: position 112,327 of record CAUZXS010004723.1, on the reverse strand, counting down.
AACCAACAATCCCTGATATAAATGATATATTAGTTTGTGGAGTTGTAGAAGAAGAACTGTACGATTTGCACCAATTAAATAGAAACATCTCACATATTTATTACAAATCAATTAAGTTTTCTTTTCCCAACAGAAACTATGATTAATGAATGTAAAACTCTTACTAAACTTCTTAACTATTATTGCCCATTCAGCTGGGGCTGTAGAATACACTGACTGCACCTATGCAGGGGAGTAACTCCCCCAACGAGTGTCCTGGATATGACACTAAACAATCTGATGGTGAGGTCCCAGTAATACTGGGGTCTTGGGGAATACGGAGCACCCCTTCATTGCCATTGCTCCCTGGTCCACTCTGGTAGCACCTGATAGGGCCCTATCAATGGGATAAATTGAACTAATGGCTCACTTATGCTAAACTGAATATCTTGAAATAGATATGTTTCTTAACAATTAAACCATGCTTAGATTTGTACTGCATGCTTGTGCTAAACTGAATTATTTCAAATAGAACTGTTTTTTGACATTGAAATTGTATTTACTCTAAACTGAATTGTTTAACATAGAACTGTTCTGACATGTAACTGTGTGTAAACAAAATCTGAACTTTTACTAAACTGAATTAGCTGAATTAGAATTGCTGGACTAAACTGAATAGCTCGAAATAGAAATGTTTTTCACAATTAAACTGTACTTACATTTAAACTGTGTGCTTATGCTAAACTAAATTGTTTTAAATTGAACTATTTTTGACATTGAAACTGTACTTACACTAACCTGAATTGTTATGTATAACTGCTTGAATAGTTTGAAATAGAAATGTTTTTGACAATTAAACTGTATACTAATGCTAAACTGAATTGTTTTAAATAGGACTGATTATTTACATAAAAATGGATTTGGCGTTAAATAACGAACAAAGGTTGATATGCCATAAAACCCAACAAACCAATCAAGTCTTAACTATTAGCAGGATTTGGCACAAGATCAGGTATTTAACTGAGTTTAACAGATTTGAATTCGAAGTTTTACTTCCTCCAGACTGATTTCTATACCAAAGTTAAAGAGCCTAGTCTGCCCTGCTATTTACTCTTCATCGTAAGGAGGAGTGTTAAATTTATACCTTTGCTGTGGTTTTTAATGCTATGTTAATTGCAAACAGCCTCATACACGGGTTGAACTTTAATAGCCGTATCCATTTCATTGAACGATACCAATTTTACCACAAGGACCACCTCCGCCTCCTCTGACTACGACTGTTAATAATAATAATAATAATAATAATGTATCTGCTCAATTCCTCTTCCACAGAGGGGATGTCACACATGGTCAATTTTTATGTGGAGTACACCTGATAAGTATTCGGGGTTTTCCTTCTCCTAGACTGGTTGTTTACAAATTAGTCATAACTGGGTTTTTTCACTTTTCGTTTTCTGGTATATCAACCTTGATGAGATTTTTAATGCCAGAGCTATACTTGTAGAAGAAAAGTCGTGGGAATATTTAACCCATAGCCAGCGGAATAAAGGGATTCATACCTTTCCCAAAGATGATATTCCGAGAGCAATAAATGGGAGGAAAAACAATGGATTAATGCCTTTCACAAGGACATTTGTACGAAATGAAACATAAAAATCATCGTTCCGGATTTGAACCAGGGGCACCGAGTCAATTTCCTACTCGATATCACCGGAGAACGATGACAGATTTGGGTTGGGCATTTATTCAGTTTCAGACGCTATTTTCTGTCCCTGCTCCGCATCCAAAGGCTACTCATTTTTGGCAGCAGTGAGATCGTAGGTGCATGTCACACACATACAAAAATACACAATAGAATCCTTTAATCTGGGCATTAGTAATCTGTCTGTTTTGTAGGATTACAAAATGATTTACCAACCAGTTATATTTAGATAATCCTATGGCACTTCGATGATGTCTGCCATGTGTTTCGAAGAAATTAAACCAAGAGAATATTTTATTGATAAGTTCTCTAAATAATGTTGGTTTATGTTTAATCGTTATTAAACAAGATAAAATGTCAAAGAATGGCTTTTAGTGGATTGATTTTTAAGGCATGCCAAACCATTTGGCTTTTTTTCGTATAGAGTGGAGGGAATGATGTTCATTGTACATTTACATATTTTATGTAGCTGTTTCTTTGAAGTATTTTGCTCACCGTTTTACGTTCTTAATGGTTAGGTTGTGTTTGATTTCATGGCATATCAACCATTGTAGGTCATTTAATGCCAAACTCTCTTTATATATATATATATATATATATATATATATATATATATATATATATAGGGCATTTTATTTCATTTAATGCCACATCCTTTTTATACATATATTAAATATATGATTTCTAAACAAGTCTAGATTTTTTTTTAATTTTTAAAAAAGGGTTGAGCTATTTTTTGCATACAGTTAAATAATTTCACTTTATTTCAAACAATTCAGTTTTGCATAAGAACATATTTTTTTTTACGTACATTTAATTGTAACAAGAGTCCCATTTCAACTATTTCAAAGAATTCAGTTTAGCAAACGTACACAGTTTTTGTATATACACAGTAAAATGTAAAAACAGTTCTATTTCAAACAATTCAGTTCAGCATAAGTACACAGTTTAAATGTCAAACTTCTATTTGGCCTACGGATTGGACCATATCAGGTGCTACCACACCAGGCCAGTGTGAACCCAGGAACGATAACAATGAAGGGTTACTCTGCATTCCCCAAATCTCCAGCATTACTGAAGCCTCACCGTCAGATTGTTTGGTGTCATATCAGGAAACTCATTGGAGGCGAGATTCAGTCCATGTATTCTGCAGCACTAGCCGACAGGGCCATTTACGATTTTAAGTATTCCTATCTAATACAAATAATTTGTACACAGTTGTATAGTTTCAAATATACCAATATACTAGTAGTAACTAAAAGGTTTCAAGTAATTATTTCTATTCAATTGTAATTATTTGTTTGCCCGTTGTAAGATAGCTTCAGGTAACTGATAATAAACAATAATAGCTTTTAGTAAGAATTTTTTATACGAATAATTTACAGTTATCTGGTATCGGGTGTTCATATGTTATACAAATATGTTTTAAGCAGATCTATTTTACCCATGGATATGGCGCTAACAGCTACGACCATTCCAAGAGAGAGTGGGCCAAAGTGTAATGATAATAATAAAGTTCTCTACATTCCCCAGAGCTAAAAATTTGAAGCCTTAACAAGAGATGCGGTTGAGGATTATATCCAGATCACACCAATGGTGGTTGACTGAATTTTTAAACAGATGAAAAGCAAATAAAATTAAGACCAATAAAACTGGTTGAAGTCCACACAGTGTAGTTGCTAATGAGCTGAATAGTGACATCGAGGAAAGAGAGTTCAAATTCCAGTCATGCAACTAAATATCCCTTTTGGACTGATCCTATTTACCAACCCCTCCGCTCGGGCAGGATATGACACAAGGTCAATTTTTAAGCGGAGTTTAACAGGTTTCAATTCAGAGTTTTCCTTCTCCTAGACTAGTTGCCTCACCAAGGCTGAAGAATACAGTCTACCCTACTATTTACCCATAGCTGGAGGGAGAATAATTGGATTCAACCTTTCCCAAGGGTATTAGTGCTATGTGAAATGCAACCAGTCTCGTCCAGGATTTGAACTCGTGTCGCCGTGTCCATTTCCTACGACGATAACCATTACACCACGGGCACCTCCCTTTTGGACTGATAACCTTTGGAAAGTTATGAACCCCTTTATTCCATCTGCTATAGGTTAAAGAGCAGACCTCCGATCTTTCACTTGGATGACTTTGTTATTACATAACCCACGAAGGTTGATATGCCATAAAGTAAAGAAACCAAACCAAAATAAACCAATAAAATATTATAATTTTTTTCCCGTAAGAACAAAGTAAAAATATTATTTTGTAAGGACTAAATTGAAGGGGATTACGTATCGACTACTTGAAGGTTTGTCGTCCTATATTTGTCGTAACGGACGTCCCTACCACAATTATTTAAATGTGAAGAACTCAATTTGGACATGTGTAGCAGAGGAAATTTATTATGATTGAATATTTAATATAATTTAATATTTCCAAGCAATGTCAAACAAATAACGTCGAATTAATGACAATATATTTATTGGCTGTCAAAATTTCTGAGACGAAGCTCGATGTCTTTTATCATTAAAGGTTTTCGGACAATTGTCTTCATCTTTATTGTTACCTCCACAACGTATCGGCTGATATTTCCTCCGGCCTTCTTCAGGTATTTGTCGAACTCGGGAACCTACACGGAATTTCGAACTACGTCCTTTATTGAATCCACGAATATTGAGGATTAGACGCCTTAAGGAATCAGCACATATGTTGGAATACAATGACCTGCTGAGTAGACCAAGTATAGAGATGAATACAATATGGGAACCGATAATTAAAAAAGGTTAGAAAAAAATCTGAATATGAGCACAGGTAAATATGATACATAATAGTAATCCTTGTCAAGTAAGAACGTTAAGTTTATAAGTCCCCAAAATTCACTCTAAACTGTCCAGCAGGATACAAAGCGTAACAATTATAGGCGTTGGTTCTCTAAGGAGACAATCATCTGAAGGTTGCTAGTTCAATCCTGACCACTGGCGAGTAACAATGCTTGAATACTTAACAATTGTACCCGGTTATGGCTAAGTGAATCAGAACAGGCGACCGCCGTGGATATAATAAAGGACGTAGTTCGAAGTTCTGTGTAGGTTCCAGAGTTCGACAAAAATCTGAAGAAGGCCTGATGACATATCGGCCGAAACGTTGTGGAAATAACAATAAAGATGAAAGCAATAGTCCGGAGAACCTTAATGATAAAAAATATATTTATTGTCCGAGGAAATTTCATGGTAAGAATACAGAAACAACATAAAATAGCTAATGTGCATTTTTGAGAAAATTCCTATCATGCTGTTGGAGATCCCTTTGGTATAAGTTGAGAGTCCTTCATAGAATGGAAGTTATGTAAAGACTTACATCAGAGCATAGTACTTTGTGTGGTACGACACAAGGATTTCTGGGGGGAAAGCCGTCTGTTGAGAAGCGCGTACACTCAAGTCTGGTTTTTGTTCTTTGACAGCAACTAAGAGAGGGAGAATTTCAATTTTGTGTTGAATACTCATAAAGATATCAAAGACAAATAATAAAAATACATATACAAATACAAAAGGAATCTCTCGTTTCGAATACGAACTAGTTTATTAATTTTTGGCTTCGGTCCTTGGCAACATGAGGATAGACACACAAAGCCTATGCTAACCATACTATGCTGACCCCACCTCCAACGCGTGGCGTATCTTGTGGTGTTTGAGATCTCAATTCATCTCTGCCGGTCGAGATCCGAAATATGATCTGATCAGATCCGAAAAAATCAACCGTTATCTACAGCAGTAGAAAACTCAACTACTTTTTTCAAAATCCTCAATTTCTCAGGACCATCTCTTCTGGGCATGACCTCATCCACACTCCAGACTCTTTTCCTGTCTGGGGGTTTATTAAAACAGATGAGGATTGACGTATCCTTTACGCACAGGCGTTAGACTGCACCATTTGACTATTGTCACGTGATAGCCCACGGAGACGATAGAAATAAGAGTAATACTATCCTCCCGTTGGAATGAACAGTGGCAACCCTTTAAAAAAAGTGACCGTTAAGAAAGGATGTAGGTCACAGAGGGGATATCAACGGGTGTTGGTACTTAGTAACCTCAGGTCACCGGACACCAAGGGGGAGAAGAGAGAAGCCAAATGATTGGCTGGGACCCCAAAACGGAAGTGGGGACTCCTTCCCCTCAGCGGAAGTAAAAAATGAGAAAGTCAGTTGTTTGGCAGGGTTCGTAGTGGGCAGGCGGACCAAAGCCAGTATTCCGTGTTGAAGACAAAAGAATATCTGAGACACGAGGGACCCCAGGTTCTTCAAGCCAGTGTAAAAAAAAAAAATAGAATAAAGTCTATTAGCCCGTGAAAGAAGAAAGATTCTCCAGTGGAACCCCGTCGAAAAATAAGATAAGTGACTTTGGGGCTATTTCTCCTATATACCCAAATTTTATATACCACTCTCTCTCTCTCTCAATTTGAAGAAAAACAGAAGTCAAGAAAAGACATTTATATTCGTGGACTGTTCATTTATTATATATTTGACACTTTGAAAGTGTATCTCTTTGTATAGTAAAGGATTGATGTATTTTTATGTTACCACGTGGTCTAAGTTGGTCTTTGCCGTATCGTCTACGAATTTGTTACTTCATGCTTCCTTTTCAGCTTCTATTCGCCTTATGTTATCTTGCTTAGAGTTGTCCTATTAATTCCTTTAAAATATCACACGGGAAACCGGAGTTGCCGACTACTACAAAATAATATTATTATGACTAAAACCTATAGGTCCATATCTTCTGTTGTCTAGGGGAAGGAAGTTTAGCGACCTGGTGGGTGTGTGGACAGTGTGAAATTTGGAACCCCTGCCAGCGGCGGTCAGTCTGGCCCTAAATTAATCCCTCACGTAATATGCCAGGTCTTATATGCCTGAGAGAAAAACTCTGAACGAGGACTTATTCCATAGGGGATCAAGTGCCAACCTGCCCCGTCTTCACACGTGCAAAAATAAAGTCCCGTTTTGGGATTTTAGTCAATTTGCCGTCACACTATGAACCTGGACTAAGAGACCCGAGTAGTTCAAAGCCTTACCAAACTAAATAATAAAATATAATTAACGCAAAATGATTAATAGAAAAAAATATTACCTACTTATTTAACATTTGCTCTGCTATTTTATAGGCTTCTACAGGCGTGCCACGAAAGGGTTATTAGATGTACTATTTACCAGGCAAATTCATTGAGACTCAGGTTTGTTGCCTGGCAAAGCATCGTACATAATTATTTATTTCGGATGGATTTCCCGGGCAAAATTTCTTGTAGAGCAGATTTTGAAGTCGGTGCGTTTACTTTACCATGTCTGGATAAAAGATGGTTTAAGAGAACAATAATTTGAGAAAGTTTTAGCAGGTAAAAGGGGCCATGTTTAAAATGCGTTCAGATCAATCAACTTCCACTCCACTCTATGCTGTCAAGTGTTTCTGAATTATTTCCGACGAAATCGGATACTGGTTGCGCAGAGGATCTTTTATATATTCAGACAATGCAATTTGCACGCCGGGTCGTAAATAGAGTGAAATCCCACGAGGACAAGATATTATGAGAACAAAGCCTTCTTTATAATATGATCACCAACAGAATGTTGTCGGTAAAGTGAATTATGCTAACACTCTCTTGAACGGAGAGCGAATGAGAGAGAGAGAGAGAGAGAGAGAGAGAGAGAGGTCGAAGCTTCGGATAATCGATAAGTGTGAATTTATCGCAATTGATAAGATGACTTTGAAATCCACCAATTCTTTGTCCTTTACAAACAATTTTAAGTTTGATAATGCCAAGTCAAGTTCAATTGGCAAAGAAGAGGAACGATTTCTAAATTGCGATTCATATCAAAAGCTATTTTTCTTTGTTACTATTTGTATATAGGGAACCTAGATCAAAACATTTGGTTGGTTGGTTGGTTTGCTGGTGTGCTTTATGTTATTTAAAAAAAAATTAGCTAATTTTATTCCCAAATTCATATAACAACTTAAAACTGAAATCATATATGGCATATATTGCGCGTGGTGTAATGGTTATCGTCGTAGGAAATGAACACGGCGACACGAGTTCAAATCCTGGACGAGACTGATTGCATTTCACATAGCACTAATACCCTTGGGAAAGGTATGAATCCAATTATTCTCCCTCCAGCTATGGGTAAATAGTAGGACAGACTGAGTTCTTCAGCCTTGTGAGGCAACTAGTCTAGGAGAAGGAAAACTCTGAATTGAAACCTGTTAAACCCCGCTTAAAAAATTGACGTTGTGTCATATCCTGCCCGAGCGGAGGGGTTGGGTCAATAGGATATATGGCAAAAAATGTATGCTTATTTTCATTTTAATTAGTAAAAAATCCTATGTATTTGCAATAACTAAGTTCTAAGAGCCATTGTTAATATAGTTCACAGTCATTTTAAACATCGATCCATTTCATACTTAGTTACAATATCAATATCTTAAGAGCCTATGTATCAATAAAGTTCAAATTATTTTAAACATTTACACGAATGAGAGTTAGACACATTATATTTACATTCTATAACAATATTCTGAGAGCTAATAGAGTGATAAAGTTCACACTCGTTTTAAACAGTTAAACACATTATATTTATATTCCATATCAATATTCTGAGAGCCAATATAGTGATAAAGTTCACAATCATTTTAAACAGTTAAACACTTCATACATAGTTGCAATATCTTTATTTTCAGAACTCATGAATTTATAACTCTCACTATCATATCAAAGAGTTAAACACTTGATACATAATTTCTACATCAATATGTTTAATATAATTCACGATCATTTGAGGCAAGTAAACAATTCTAACTTTTTTGCTCGGTTTAGCTTCTTTGTTTTATAGCATAACAAACTTCGTTGGTTATATAATGCCAAAACCATTTTCGTAGAAGAAAATCAGTCATACTATTTAACTCATAGCTGGAGAATAGGGAGGTTCATGCCTTTCCCGGGAGTTTTAATTCGAAAGTGAACGTAATAGCACAATTGGAATTCAACATCGTTTTCCTTGATGTCGTAGAGCAGCATTTTTGCTATTAAATCCCTTCATAAACATTTGCAATATAAATATTATAAAAAAATAATTGTAGTTTAAACAAAACATTTTAAGATTTATCAGAGACAGATCTAATTGACTCATACATTGGACCCTAAAAGCTGCTAGCTCTTAAGATCTGAGTGGACTTGTGTGTAATGGCGACAAAAACGTCAACTGCACATTCCTCCGATTTCTTAAACTGAAGTTTTAACAATTGACCAAGTTTTGTGTCAGGCTCAGGGCACCAGACAGAAATTTAACATTTGTTAAAATATTTATAAACGAGTGATATAATGAGGAAACTAGAAGGAACATTTTGACGCTTTTTTATGCAGACATAATTTTTTTATTTTTTTATTTACGAATTCAATCAATGTACTATCTCAGTTCAGTATCTATCTATCAATCTATCTATCTATCTATCTATCTATCTATCTATCTATCTATCTATAAAATGAAATGAGAGACGAATCTGAACAATAACACTAATTTATTCTTGTTGCAGATTTACGATGATTTGTCGGAGAAATTCACACAGTGAGATCAATCGATATTTTTTGTCATATTCACAGTCATTTTTCAGCCTCCACAAGTCTAATTCAAGGAAACTCCGTTGTACTCATTCACCCTTTGGATACAGATTTTCAGCCTGAAAATACTGACATTTCAAGTGTTTCATTTCTTTTCCTTGATGATTACCCAACCAAAATTCCATAATACAAATAAACAACTACAAACAAGTAGAAAAGGTAGAGAGCTCACCTCTTCCCAGACTAAGGGGCTTAAAATACACGGACTATATCCCCTTCAAATTGGTACCCACTCCCTGTAAAAATTGTCGTTGGTATAAAACTAAACTGAATTAAACAGAACGCCACAATACTCTTTCAACTATGGTATGCTGTTTATTTGTGCAGTTTTATCATAGCGCAATTGATAATTTATGAATACCCACTCTAATGTGTAAGATGTACATGTTTTGTGTATAGCTGATGTAATTCTAATTTTATTGAAAAATTACGTACATCAAACGCCACTGGTGTAATGGAAGTTTAATGAGACATAATGGTACTTAATTCAATATACACAATTTGACATTATTTCGGTACTTACATGGTACATTTTAAATAATGGTTATCATAGCATATTTATGGAGGTGCCCGTGGTGTAGTCGTTATCGTCGTATGAAATGGACACGGCGACACGAGTTCAAATCCTGGACGAGACTGATTGCATTTCACATAGCACTAATACCCTTGGGAAAGGTATGAATCCAATTATTCTCCCTCCATTATGGGTAAATAGTAGGACAGACTAGGTTCTTCAGCCTTGGTTAGGCAACTAGTCTAGGAGAAGGAAAACTCTGAATTGAAACCTGCTAAACTCCGCTTAAAAATTGACCTTGTGTCATATCCTGCCCGAGCGGAGGGGTTGGGTGAATAGTATCATAGCATATTTAGGCCTTTTGGGTACGTTTTGGTCCCCACCTTACTATATGTTTAGGGGCCAGCCTATACTGCTGCGGTAGTCTTATACAGAATTTTTGCACAAAAATCTTCGAGTGGGCTGATAGGCTATATCGACTTGTACGCCCCAATTTACGAAACACTCTCATACCTCTATACATAAACATATGTATACATACATGTATACATATCGTTTAATCACGTATGAAAGCCGATCAATTCGCTTAAAAATGTGAACCGCTAAACACAAGTTATTTGTTAATTATCATCATCATCATCATCATGTCGCGCTGGTACTATTTACCAACCCCTCCGCTCGGGCTGGATATGACACAAGGTCAATTTTTAAGCGGAGTTTAACATGTTTCAATTCAGAGTTTTCCTTCTCCTAGACTAGTTGCCTCACAAGGCTGAAGAACCTAGTCTGTCCTACTATTTACCCATAGCTGGAGGGAGAATAATTGGATTCATTATTAGTGCTATATGAAATGCAATCAGTCGAGTCCAGGATTTGAACTCGTGTCGCCGTGTCCATTTCCTACGACGATAACGACTACACCACGGGCACCTCCACTACATCACGGGCGTCTCCGTAGCACGTATATCCTTGACCCTCTCTCGCCACTCCTCCTTATCGTTCATCGCCCCAGGCAGGTCTTCAGGACAACATCCCGTATCCTCACAGAGCTGCTGAATGTATGTTCGTGCTGGTCGTCCTGCTTTTGCACGGCCATGTGTGGGGGTCCATAAGATTACATCTCTTATGAGTTCGTCCCTGCTTTTCCAGCAGTGTCCTGCATGTCTGGTTCGTTTAACTTGAATAGTTTTCGTGATAGGAGGCAGATGGCCGTACAGTTGGTGTCTTGTGGGGTGTTGCCGCCAGGACTTGTTCAAGATTGCACGCAGCATTCTTGTCTAATTGCCGTCTAGCTTCTTCTCCAGCCATGGACAGCTATCAATAGGCTATCGATTATATGGAAATCAGACCTAACCGATAAAATGAAACGCAGTTTCTTCCAGGCAGCGGTCACATCGATACTGCTATATGGCTGCACTACATGGACGCTAACAAAACGGCTTGTTAATCATAGTCTTGGCTTTTAGAACAAACATTAGCCCCAGGTAAAACTAGGCCAGAATACACAATATATATATATATATATATATATATATATATATATATATATATATATATATAGTTTAAATCTTAGGACGTGATTGTGAAAATGCTGAACGAGTTCAAATTCCAGTCAAATTATTACCATTACTGTCAAGCTCAATACACTTGTGGAAAGGTAAAGAATCCCTTATTTCAGAACTATGGGTTAAATTGTACCCCTGCTATTCTTTTACAAGGATAGCTTTGGAATAGGATAACCCTGGAATGTTGGTGTGCTATTAAACGAAGAAACTAAACTAAACTATAGTTTAAATTATTAGTATTTGTTATGCCTTGGACATTCCTAGTTTTTAAAATCTTCACACATCATCGCTTAAAAAACAAAACAAAACACGATTCATCGCACAGAACATATCGACATTACTAATATGTTATCAAATAAATTCCGAAAAATGCTATTTTTAATTCTTTTTCTTACCAATATTTTCGAAAACATCCAATTAAATCAGATTTTAATTTCTCTCTTGGTATCCATGATCTGATCAGGTAATTTCTTCTTAAAATATATTATTTTATTAGTAAAAAAAAAATGAAGAAAATCCGATTGATAAGTAGATTAAGTTTTTGAAATCTTTCCTAACAGTAAATTTCAAGTGTGAGAGGAAATATTGAAAAAAATTTCTACCATAATTAAAAATTTCTTTAATTATTTTAAAATTTTCAGTTAGATAACTTCTCATTCTTTTTTTTTATAGGGAAAGAGTTAATCGTAATTTTTCGAGTTTCTCCCTGTTATTCATTTTATTATTTGTGTTACTCTTCATGCTATGCCCTCAAATCTCAACATAGCTTTTTAATTTCTCTGTCTGGACACAGGAGATCAGGCCTGAGTATAATATTCTAGATAAGGTCTTATTCAGGTTTTATATACATTTAGTATATTTGACTCCTTTGAAATAAAAATTCTAATGAATCTGTTTCATGAATCTTAATCATAGTATCATAGTTTACGTAAACAGTTTCTATTAGAATAATTTACAATATAAATCTATCATAAAACCATCAACATTAACCCTTTTACGTAGAGTTGCAAAGGAGGAGTGCCCGTGGCGGCTCAGTGTCTTCAATATCTTTGTAAGTTTGTTCTAACTATAGTTGTTTGGTTTGGTTTCTTAGCACATCAACCTTTGTAGGTTAATGCCAAAGCCATTTTTCGAGAACAGAATAGGTACTATTCAACCCATGGAAGGATAAGGGGTTCATACCTTTCCCAAGGGTGTTTGACTGAAAGTGAATATAATAACATGCCTGGAATTCAAACTTACTTCCTACGATTCCACAGTCCAGCGCTTTAACCCTTACACCAAGAGGACACCCCCAACTCAAGTCATGTTATTGCTTTCCTTTTTTAACTAACAACAGTATAAAACCTATGGATATCCTTATCCACCCAGCTAGTGGTTAAGTCGTTCTATGGCTGTTCTTTAACGATGATGGAGTTGGTATAAGATTACACAGGAAGGCTGTTACACCATGAAAAAAAGAAACCAACTATTATCAAAGTAAACTGTATCAGCCACCAAATACGATTGACTATTTATCTACGTGTGCTACATACTTCACCAAATCAAACCGTCCTGCCGGTTGTGTCTGTAGAATACACTGAATGCATCTCTGCCAACGAGTGTCCTGGATATGATATTAAACAATCTGATAGGAAGACTCCAGTCATGTTAGAGTTCTGATGAATGCGGAGTACCCATTCATTGCTATTTCTCCTAAGTCCACTCAGGCTCAGAACTGTAGAACATAACAGGGTCCTAACAATGGTCAAAAAGAAGTGTTAAATTGTATGCAAACAAATGATTTTTAATGACTTGAATTATTTGAAATCTTTTGCCATCTGGTCGTAAAGATGCCACCCCACAACGTAGCAGTGCTTTAATATATTCCTTTAGATGTACTTGCGGTTTGCAGTACATCGGGTGAACAGGTCCACAATTGGACGCAAGAATTAAACAGCATGTGCCTACGAAGATACGGCTAGGAAACTACTTTGCTGACCATATTAATAACGCCAATAGGTCTGCTATAGCGGAACACCTTATAAATAACCATGATTGTGCCTCTACCTACATCCTATTTACCCAACCCCTCCGCTCTGGCTGGATAAGACACAAGGTCAATTTTTAAGCGGAGTTTAGCAGGTTTCAATACAGAGTTTTCCTTCTCCTAGACTAGTTGCCGCACAAGGCTGAAGAACCTAGTCTGTCCTACTATTTACCCATAGCTGGAAGGAGAATAATTGGATTCATACCTTTCCCAAGGGTATTAGTGCTATGTGAAATGCAATCAGTCTCGTCCAGGATTTGAACTCGTGTCGCCGTGTTCATTTCCTACGACGATAACAATTACACCACGGGCACCCCCTGCCTCTACCTACAGTGCAGATCTGTTTACTATTTTAAGCTGGTCCCACTCAGATTTCCACCTTAAAGTGTTAGAGACCATATATAGTTTGACCCATGAACCGTCGCTTTGTAAGCAGAGGGAATGTTTATTGGGTCTTAATTTGATTACAATTGAACATTTCCCTCCCCGTCATTAATTTTTTTCTCAAACATTACGGAGTCTATTTCTTCACTTTTGTCTTAATCGTTGTCCTAGTTTATCTGTTACCAGGTAGGGCCGAAACCGGTTAGTTACCCATTTTTATTTTTTAACATGAATAAATTTGGTCTTTTTGTAAGTTTATATATATATGTATATATACAGAGTGCGGAAGCAAAATATGGAATAATTTTTAAAACGTTTTTTTCTGTCTGATTCGTCCAATTTTTGAAAAAAAAAAAACAACCATGATAAATCTAAATTTTCATGATTAGCTCTATTATTCAAGTAGATTTTTTTTAAATCAAAATTCAGCCCAATAAGAGTGAGCAAGAAAATAAACGACAAAGAGTTTATGATTTGCTTAACGCCGAAACTAAACTGAAATTTCTAAGTCTATCATATACAAAGCAAAGAAAATCTTTTACCCAAAAAGAGCTTTTTAAGGTAAAGGAGAAGTGAAAGATTTAACAAAAAAACAAAAGAAGGTTTTTAAACTGTTCCTGCCAAAGCGATGTAGACAGAACCTACAACTTCAATAAGAAAGCACGTTAATGAATTGAAAATCCACAAAAAAAACTGAATGGACAACAATTAAAACAGACCTTAATCGTTTTAATTACGCTATTTGAGGCATTTTTAAAAAACAAAATTAATAACTACTCATGCAAATAGTGGTTCGCTTAAGACTGCTATTGAGGAATAATGTAATAAAATGTTTGAATAATTTATATTGAAGGCATGCAAATCATTTCCAAGTCATGTTTATACAATGACGGAAAAACTGTTGGCCATATTGAGTAAATTCACTCTTTTGTGTCTATCTTTTTTTGTTGTTAATTTTTTTGAAATTGAAATTAATTTTTTTTACAAAATAGAGTCGTTTATTATTATACTAGAGTCTTCCTTATTTTGTTCCATACCTTCTAAGAATCCTTGATAACTGACAGGTTAAATTGATCTATTTAGGAATATTCGTATTCGATGGAAATACCTGATGCAATATCATAGTAACTTATTCGTATCAAGAATAGTTATTTGCAGCAGTAATTTTTTACTACGGATTATAATTAAGTACTTGAAACAATACAACTTTATGCAAACAAATGAATGTTATTAAATAGAAATAAGTAATTGAAACTTATTAGAATTAGATTAGAACACTTAAAACATAAACTGGGTGGAAACTTTGTTTATTAGATAGGAATAATTGATACATTTCTGTGGACAAAAATGTAAATATCAACAAACAATGATCGGGATTATCTAACCAAGGGCATGAAAAAACCTGGACGTGTTTAAATGACATTAAAATCAATCAGATGAACCAATCACACACGTTTTCGACCCTTTACTTCTGGCCTCAGGACAAACCAAGATCATCATCATCATCATCATCATCATCAAGTCACGTTGATGACACGGAGTTCAATGACTCTCTCTCTCTCTCTCTCGCCATTTACGCCTATAGTTCATCGTTCCTGGTAGTTTTTTTTAGACTGCATCCATTGTCCACATGGAGGTGTCAGAAATAGTCCTTTACTGGTCAGCTAAGACTTGTGTCTCTATGTGTGCAAGCACTTAAAAGAATGTTGCTTTTTTGTCCTCAGTTTTCCCAGCAGTGCCCAGCATGTCTTGAAAGTCTTACTTGTATAATCTGTGATGAGAGTTGGGTTTTATGGCATATCAACCTTTGTAGGTTATTTAACGCCAAATCCATTTTATGCAAATATTCAGTTCTATTTCAAATAATTCAGTTTAACATGAATACACTGTTTAATTGTCAAAAACATTTATATTTCGAGCTATTCAGTTTAGTCAAACAGTTCTTTTTCGAAAAATTTTGTTCGGCTTAAGTACGCAATGCCGATGTCAAAACAGTTCTGTTTCAGACAGTTCAGTTTAGCATAAGTATACAGTTTAGTTCTATTTAACCCATAGATAGGGCCCTATCAGGTGCTATCATTCCGGGCCAGAGTGGACCTGGGAGCAATGGCAATTAAGGGGTACTCCGCATTCCCCAAAGTTCCAGCATCAATGGAACCTCACCATATTGAGGACACTCGTTGGGCGGTCTTACCCCTCTGAAGAGAAGCAGTCGGTATATTCTACAGCCCCAGCCGACTGGACAATGTGATGAGAGGCAAGTGGCTAAACAACTTTTGATTTTTTTACTGCTCCGTTTAAAAATCAGTTCAAGACAACGCGTAGCCTTCTTATGTTGTTCCCTCTCTAGTACATAATTTAGGGACATTTCCTCAGCCGACTATTTAATAGATTTTTGTATCAGGCTTTATGGGTGTAGTTTTGAAATCGTCTCAATTTTCGAGAGTTCATTTACTCCAAATATTTTTGAAGATGAAAATATCCGAAGTCAGCCTCTTCCGATTGACAGAGAAGTGAAGAAATCTTCGAAGTGGCAGAGGGAATACAACTGGAAAATATTAATTTATAGTTCAAAATTAGTGACTTTTCAAATGTATCATAAATGGATACGTCAGACTGAGTTACAAATAAAATAAAGATTTTTAAAAACCATAAAAAACGTAAAACTTATTTCAAAATTTTCCAACCGCTGACGAAACTTCTGAAAATAATACGGCTTCTTCATGTCAGTCGGAAGGAAGTCACTGAAAGTCAAAAATGTTTTTTAATCAAAACGTAGCTACATCCGGAAATGTTTCAAGAAAAATATATACAGTGAAAATTCCAAACAAATCTAAAATACGACGAAATTTTAAAAATTTGAATTAGGAGAAATATTTCAATTATGATAAAAACCTATAATAAGAAGAAATTACTTTTACTTTCAAGGGAAGCAGATATTCAATGGAATATCAACCATCGCAAGATATTTAATGCAAAGGTCATCTTTGCAGAAAAAATAGCTATGATACTATTTACTCCATTGCAAGAGTATAAACACCTTTTCGTAGGGTATTTTTTCGGAAATTAAACGTGGGCTGTGAACTCACTTATTCAAAGGCTACCGTCCAGCACATTAGATAAAACCCCAGTTAGACTTCTCCGAGGAAATTTGGGTGAATTATTGAAATTAGAGAGCTGAAAAGTCATTGCTTGCGTGAAGATCTCTCTTCGACTAACATTGACATGTATGTTTATAGATATATATCATACATACATACATACATACATATATATTTAAAGATGGTTGTTGTAGGTCCACAGAAAGAATAAGGATATATTTTAAAATAGGAAGGTCTACGTAGAGAATTGTATTTTTTGAATTTATTCATTTCATTCTCACATACGTGTTATATATATGTATGTTACCAGCTTGTTGCTTTCGTCAGAGAACATGTGTGGCACAAGGCCTTTTCAATGGGGTACTCTATGAGACTTGAACTCACTCTTGTTTCCAGTATAAATGACTCTTGTCTGGTCAGACTGGTTTATATAGGGGTTGTTGTGCCTCTTTCCTGGAGTGTGTTTACTTTGGACTGCTTTACCCGTCTTTGATATTTGATATGCTTGTAGTTAACTACAATTCTCTCTCTCTCACTCTCTCTCACACACACACACACTCTCTCTCTCTCTCTCTCTATATATATATATATATATATATATATATATATATATATATTGAGCAAGCTAGCGTGAGAGTCAGACGAGAAAATTGAACATCTTTTGCGGTAAGAAATAGCCCTTAGTACTTATTAGCTGAGTACTTTTAACAACCCTCGAATACACACACACACACACACACACACAGATATACATGTACGTATAAAGAAAGATATAAGGCAGTATATATATATATATATATATATATATACATATTTACCAAGAATATATGCACACGCACATATATATATATATTTACATAGAGAGAGAGAGAGAGAGAGAGAGAATAGATAACGCAAATATATATATATATATATATATATATGGCTGTGTGTGCGTAACATATATATATATATATATATATATCATAAAGATTCATTTCCTTGCGGTAACCAACAAATATTTTGATAAATCATAAGATGTTACGTGAAGGCCCACATAGAAAAGATGTTTTCGAAGAGCCAAAAATTTGGGTAGGTTGGCAGCATTTCTTACTGCCCCAAGCAAAATCTGAATTTAATTGGAATTGGCTGATACCGAGAAGCTGCTGATTTGCGAAAGCTGTAAGAAAACTTTAGACAATTCTTTGAGATTATTTAATTTTCTTTTATATGTTTTACTCACCAGCATCACTCTTCAATTCATATTCCACTTTTTTTAAAAAAAGATCTCTGGTAAAATGTTTGTATTTATATATCCTTTTGCTATTCTTTTCAGTCTATGTTCTGCTCTACTGGCAAAATCCACCTGATGACAACTTTTTTCTTGGTAATCAACACGCGGTTTGGTGTCCTGGTCGGAATTGAATGGTTAGTTTGTATTTCAAACTCTCACACACTTTTATGCGTTTCTTTTTCTCGGACAGATTCGTGTTTGCGAATATACATTTGTGGGTATGTTTACCTTTAAGTTTGATATTCAACCTAAACTCTTGCGAAATTCCCAGTGGATCAGCATTACCACCCAGTCATATCTACATTTGTATTTATTCCGTCTTAGTTTGCTGCATTAAATATCAAATTAGTTTATTAAATAAGATAAGCTATTTGAAGTCAGATAATTGCTTATAAAACTATTAAGCTGATTTTGATGTTAAATAATCCAACAAGTTTTCACTGGCTGTATCAATATGAACCAACATCAATAAAAAAAAGAAAGAAATAGAAACGAAAACATATATGTTCAAGCCAAAACTGTGGACTACCTTTGTTCAATTTTATATTCCCCGAAATCATTTTTTTTAATGTTGTCATCTATTGTTGTTAGAAGCCAAAGAAAAACATGGCCAAGTCGGCTGGAGCTGCAGAATACATCAACAGCATCTCTGCAGAAAGTAAGACTCTCCTAAAGAGTGTCCTAGATATGGCACTAAACAATCTGATGGAGAGCTTTCAGGAATTTTAGACCTTTGGGAAATGTTGAGTACCCCTTCATGCCATCTTTTCCAGGTCCACTCTGTCACGGAGTGGAAGCACCTGATAAGGTCCTATTTATGGGTCAAATAGAACTGTTTGACATTTAAACAGAGGGCAAACAAATAACTTATGTTAAATTAAATAGTTTGAAGTAAAAGTGTTTATTCATTTGATCGTGTGTAAACAAATAACTGACGTTTAATTGCATTGTTAGTGACTCATGGCATTACTTGTAACCATTTAACTTTGTTGACTTATACTAAACTAAATTGTTTGAAATAGAACTGTTTGATCATTTACTGTGTGTAAACAAATGACTTATGTTGAATTGAATTGTTTGTGAAACATAAGAAAAATTGATAACATCAAACAGTGTGCAAACAAATAATTAATAGTAAAAATAATTACTCGTATTAGATTGAAGCCTTACAAAACCTTTATCCACGAAAGAAAATTGGTAGAAGAATGACTTATTATTAGTCTTAAGAAAACAATAAAAAAATCTGCTGTTTTATAATGACTGTTGACATAGATTTTGGGTTCTTTCCTGGTGACCTCATGTGCTTTGACAAGATGTAACGTTGTGATTTGTAGACAGGCGGTGACAGTGCGTCAGGGTAGGCCTGTCGTGCAGGTGTGTAACCGGAAGGGGACTACGTGGTATGAGAACAACGCGGTCAGATTTAGACAGTCTGTTCAGTCAGAATCGAGAGTTGATCCAGGGATGCGCAGCCGATTAGAGGCGTCTCTGAAGTCTCTGACAAAAACGGCTTACAAATGGGTGCAAGCGTTGGCTCCCCTTGAATCCAAGAAGAATATATGGGGCAAGAAGAAGTCCCCTCTCTGAGTATATGTCTCTCTATCTATCTCTCAAACTTACAACAAAATTTTGTGCCCCTTTCGAGAATAAAATGAGAGAGATGTATTTTTATAAAGAAGTGTGCTTCGTTCGTTCATTGAAGTTCGTCCATCATCTTTGATTATGTTCTTGGTTGGGTCTATGAGAGATATACAATGCTGGAACCTATTGAAAAGGTAAAGGTCCCAATAGGAAGCCAACACACAGGTCATTCCATATGGACCTTGCTAAATATAGCTATTAGCTTAATGGTTGTTTCAGTTATTTTAATACTAGCCATATTAATATGACCTCGACTAAAAAAAAAAAAACAGTAATAAAAGGCAAATAAGTGTGCACTAGAGTGTTGGAGAGATGAAAGCAATGCTCATTAACTGACAAGAAATCATTCCAGAGCAAGAAAGTCTAATGGAAATCTTTTGCTGATAACTAGCCTGACAATCACCAGCCAAACAGGAAGGACCATTACGATTGCTCTCAGTTCAAATATGCCCTGTAATGACGAACAAAAAATAGGTTGGGAATTGAATTACTACGACCAGAAAATCCGGCGGACACTTTTGCGCGAAAACACTGGACAGCCGTGCATCTTTCAAACACAATGTGGGTGCAGGAAGAATTGAAAACTAAATACCCGGAAACGCATGTAGTATTCACGGAACCAAATCTTTCATAAAGTACCATGACAAACATAGTCATCATCATCATCATCATCATGTCGCGCCGCCATCGCGGATATCCCTGACCCTCTCTCGCCACTTCTCCCTATCATTCATCGCCTCCGGCAGGTCTTCAGGTTTACATCCTGTGTCCTCACATAGTTGCTGTATGTAGGTTCGTGCTGGTCATCCCACTCTTGCACATCCATATGTGGGGGTCCACAGGAGTTCATCGCTTATGAGCTCGTCCTTGCTTCTCCAGCAGTGTCCTGCGTGTCTGGTTCGTCGAACTTGTATAGTTTTCATGATGGGGGGCAAGTGTCCGTATAGTTGGAGTCTCGTGGGGTGTTGTCGCCAGGACTTGTTTAATACTGCTCTCAACATTCTTGTGTAATTTCCGTCCAGCCTCCTCTCCAGCCGCTTCGTAAGCGTCCATGTGGTGCATCCATATAGCAGTATCGACACAACCGCTGCCTGGAAGAAACTGCGTTTCATTTTATCAGTTAGGTCCGACTTCCATATGATCGAGAGCCTATCGATAGCTGTCCATGCCTTCGTCAGTCGTGTGTCGATGTCTTTTTCGGTTGATGAGACGCTACTTCCTAGGTAGGTGAATTTGTCGACTAGTTTCAGAGAGGCTCCATCTAGTGTGGCAATGTTGCCCGTTTGGTTGTAACACATATATTTAGTTTTATTTGCATTGACATGGAGGCCAATTACTGCGATTTAACTGTGTGAAAAAAATGAGCTCAGGTTCGTTTTAAAATGGTATCGACAAAATGTGCTTAAAAATCATATCTAAAATATATGTATAAAATGTATTTGGCATTAAATAACCTACAATGGTTGATATGCAATAAAACCAAAAAATAAATTATAAATAAAAACACCATTAAAACATTTAGGAAATAGATATTCAATGTAACATAGAAAAGGGGGTCTCCGTGCTCTTTTTTATTTTGGAAAAAAAATTTTATCGAGAAAGTGAAGAAATTTACAATATTTTCCTTGCTAGTAAGTGTGATTGTTTTATCCTGCCGAGTTCCGTTTTTTGTGTCTTTCTGGAAAAAATCTCGATGTTGCGGTAGTTTTTTGTTTTTTAAGATTTTCTGGAAATGTATTCGAATTTTCATCTCCAGGTCTGTTGCAAAAAAAAATCCTCCAGGAAATAAGCAAACAAACAAAAAAAGCAGGACACTTATGTGTAGAGGTGGAGGTTGGCATTGTCATCTTTCATTAACCCATGCCTGCGTATTAAAGAAAGATTTAAAATGTATTTATTTGGATATAAATGTATTTTTGGAGAGAAAGTTATTGTTTTTATGCCTTGCCGCTTAGTTTCCGATGTAAAAGCAAAGTATATAGATGTATTTCAACCTTAACCTGATTTAACTTTTTTTTTCAAATTTCTGTCAAATAAAACAAAACACACGGTCTCGTAGCTTTTCTTTCTTTCTTTCTTTCTTTCTTTCTTTCTTTCTCAGATATTTTCTTTCTTCGAAGATTCCAACAAAAAACGTCAGATATCTCACTTTCTGTTCTTTCTTTCCTTCTTCCTTTCTTTATTTTATTTCGTTCTTTCTTTTTCACTTTAATTTATTCTTTCGTCAAAGATTACTACAAAAAAGTCAGAGATCCCACCTTCCTTTTTTCTTTCATATTTCCTTCCTTTCTTTCTTTCTTTTCGTTTTTCTTTTTTAAGTATTATGTATACAGACACACATATTTACACACATCTACACTTGCCTTTTATATTGTTAGGAGGCACTTTTAATTCAATTTTATACTAATCATTTGTTTGGAGAAATTTAAATGGGTTCAAACGGAGTAAATGATAATACAGTTTTTTTTATACCAACTGTAACATACCCATGATACGGATATGTAAAATAGACATAGGGAATCTAAAAACACGAAACTTTACGAAATTGGTTCAGGTACGAAATTTTTTATTACCATTGAGTTGAAGGTTATTCGATATGAGGAGAGAGAGACACACAATCTTTCTATGCTGACTGCTTTTACATCGTCAGCTCTCAACCCAACCAACCCGCGGCGCCCGTAGCGCACAAAGTCGTCTGGCCTCACCCAGCTCTGAAAGTAAACCTTCTTCTTCCAAGGCGGGAACTCAACTCACTGCTTTTTCTCAAATATCAGCCCACGCTTCCGGTGCGTGACGTCACCCAAATACCCTGGTCCCAATTCTTATCTGGGATTTTATTTTGACATCCCTGAATGACACACCTGCGTTAATTTTGCACCTAACTAACCCATGCGCTAAGCGAAAGGTTCTCAGCCCAACTAAACCGAAAGGCAAGATATATAAAACGAAATCCCTCGGCAATTATATTACACAATGGCTGAGAGTTTAACTGGTACTACCTCGCCGAGTCAGAGTGTACCTTGGAGTTATGACAAAGAAAGAGTTCCTCCATTTCTTAAATCTCCAGAACTTGAGCCTCTCTAACAGATGCAGTTTAGTTTTATATCAAGGACACTCTTTGGTAGCCGGATTCTTTCCCTTCTGCAGAGGTGAAGTCAGCGTATTCTATATCCATTGCCAGCTAGTTCTTTTTTTTTTTCAAATGTACAAGATTTTTATATTTTTCTAATGGGGAACAAACCATATCGTTGTCTTTAACAGGTGCGTGTATGCGTCTCTTTTTGACAGAGTTTTGAGTAGTTCTCTTAACGTCTGTTGCCTGGCATCAGGGGTCTGTCTCCTTCTTCATTGTTCTGTTTGCTCAAATCGACCCGGAAGGACCCCAACTGGTACGTTGTCTACTTTATTGTATTTAACGATCACTCGATTGACGATAGACAGCGGAATGATCAAATTTGATGCGATTTTTTCGTTGAATGATTCTACTTTTATAATGGACAACAGTGCCAGGAAATCTTTGGAAGCAAGTCAATTCTGTGGCACCAGCAGTTCTAGGGACAGTGGTGTCGCTGAAGATGATCTGTGTTATGTTGAATTATATTTTACAAAATGAGATAAATAAAGCATGGGGAAACTTTTTTTAAATTGAGAAATATATTCTATTTGATACTGAGATGTTTTTCTCACTGTCTCTTATCTATCTATCTATCTATCTATCTATCTATCTAACAAAATCAGTATATATAGCTGTATATTCTATCTTCGTATCTCTCTATTTCTGAATAAAACTCAGTCTGTCAGTCTGTCTATCACTCTCTCACTATATATATACATATATAAGTCTATCAAAATCTACCTATCTATACGTATAACATTTTTAGAGTGATCTTTCTCCCTCTCATTCACTTTATATATATATATATATATATATATATATATATATATATATATGTATATGTGTGTGTGTCTGTGTGTTTGCGTGTGTGTGTGTGTGTTTGTGAATATGCATGGATGTATCCATTATACATAGAATGAGAGACAAGACAGAAAACACCCACGGACACACACGCACACACAGACACACACACACACACACACACACACACATATATATATATATATATATATACATGTATATATAAGTGTGTCTTCTTTATTTTCGTCGATTTCTCTTTCAGTATATATATATATATATATATATATATATACACAAACATATGTATCATTCTATTCAAATCTATTTATCTATCAAATAATACATACATACATACATACATACCTATTTACACACACACACACACACACACACACATATATATATATATATATATTTTACTGTAAACGCGTAATAACATCAACCGCTGAAAGTAAACGCGTTTTTTAAATCACAAACTGCACTCAGAAAATGAAGATTAACGTCCAATATAGTCTCTGCATTTAATTGATCGGGCGTATATATATATATATATATATATATATGATTCTCTTAATACCTGTCCGGTGGCAAATGCTGCTTGGTAGCGCCAGGGGTGGCAGTACCGCCTTGAGCTACTGAAACTGTGTTATCACCCCCTGGATGGCGGCTGATGAGGACATGGTATCGCACGTGCTTTCACACGTTGCATGATGAAAAAAAAAAATATATATCGCATCACTCAGCATGTCCTGGGTCTAACTAATAAAGCCATTTTTAAGCAAAATTCTGCTTTATTCATGAACACAGTATCCTTCCTACACACATTCCAACAGAGCCAAATTTCTTTCCCTGGTCCATTCTTTTGAGGACTGTATTTAGCCAGTCGTCGTTTGGGGCCAGATCTGGAGAACAGGGTAGTGGTAGAAGCAATTCGAACGGCGATTCATGTAGTTTTGCCATCGTTGCGATCGACTTGTAACACGGTGCATTGTCTTGGTGAAAGAGCACTTTTTTCTTCTTCATTCGTGGCCGTTTTTTTAGCGATTTCTTCCTTCAAACGCGCCCTTAACACTTTATAAAATTTGCTATTGATAGTCTTTCCTTTCTCGAGGTAATTTCTGAACAAAATACGTTGCACATCCCAAAATACAGAGGCCAAAATCTTGTCTGCCTAAGTTTGAGTTTTTGGTCGCTTTGCACGATTTTCACCTGCTGCTGTCCACTCAGCTGACTGCTGATTTGATTTTGGACTGAAGTGATGGATCCATGTTTCATCTGTTGTCTCATGTTTACACAAACATCCTTTTTATTGCGTTGAAATAGTTGCAAACAACGCTCTTAATCGTCGACGCGTTGCTGTATTTGATCGACTGTGAGCAAACGTTGCACCAACATTGAACACAGCTTCTCATTGACTAATGTTCATGCAAAATGGTGAATACACTGCCTTCTGGTATCTCAAACTCCTTGCTATCTCAACAAACTTCAATTTACAATCAGCCAAAACGAGTTGGTGAAGTTTTGGGGTATTTTCCGGGACAACTGCTGAATTAGGGCGATCTGAGCGTTCAGCACCATTTGTGCCTATACGACCGTGATTAAAGTCAGGATACCACCTTTTAACCGTTGCTTCCGACAGAGTAGGGTCCAAATAATACTTATTACGCCATTGCTTAGCTTGAACAGTATTTTTTCCATCAGAAAGCAATGAATTATCAACATACGGACATTCATTTCTTTGAAAATTTGCAAAAGTAAGTAAAGTTGACGATCTTAGTCAAAGTTGTCCCGAAAGTTTCCTTTTCAATAGCTACTATACCAATGTGTAGAGGAGGGCGCTATTCCATTCCCGTGATTGTTCCTCTTTATCCTTGATCCTTACTTTATAATCCTGAGTGTTGAGCAAGGCAGTATCGAGTACCATTTTTTGAGTCTTTGGTATGACTCGACCAGGGATTGAACCCCTATCTCCTGGAAAATTGGCGAACATTCTACTCATTTATCTTCACTTAAAGAAATGTAATTTGTGAACTAATTATCCGATTGGCCTCAAATTTTGACACGTGCTATTTGAATTTTAGTAGTTTATAAAAATCGTATGGATTTTTTAAAATTTATGGCACTATCTCTATGACAGTGGCGCCATCTATATAATTGAGGTGCCATCTATATAATTGAGGTGCCATCTATATGACATATCTCTCAATAGTGATGTGTTATATATATATAATTTTGATAATAAAATTAAGAAAGCTTTACTGATATTTTTTTAGTTCATTTTTAATCTTTGTACTAAAAGTTGCGATGAATGTAAGCAGAACATACGTATTGACTTTAAAACTGCACATTTTGCAATTTATAGAATACAAGAATAAAACAAAAGAAAAAATCGATTTTTCATTTTTAATTCATGTACTAAATAGGTTGCATAAAGTTGTGCCAAAATTTCAGATCTGTCTTTCGTGAGCACATATATACTGTACCTAATGCATGATAAACCGGGCAGAAAGACGATTGAATTTAACAATATTTCTACTTATAATACTATGAAACAAAGCCTTTTTTTAAAATCTTGTCTCCCAATTTAGCTAAATTTGTCCTGATTTAAATAAGAGATATTGTAATTAATTTAACCATCTATGTCGTTCTTTGAATTAGTTTTCTGAATTGGGATTAAATCATAATTATTCTAAATAGATTCGATTGGAATTCTAATCAAAATATCTTTAAAACTCTAATGCAAACGACAAACATGTTATTTTGATATTGTCGTTTGTAGAAGCAAAATATATGCTATAATACGCACATAATTGTTGGAAACCCCTTTTACTCGCTGCCAATCTAAAATACAGTTCGTGTGATGACTGTCTTGGACCTAGGTAGCATTATGTTTATGGTTTTAATCTTTTCTTTTTCAAAGTTCTATATGCAGTTTGATCGTAAGAAATAAACATATTTTTTTAGACGAAATGAATAACCAGCCACTTTTGTATACACACATATTTTATTTCCTTTTAGCTTTGATTTCTTCTATAACCATTGTACAGTCGTTTATATTTTTCTATCCTGGAGTGGATGCACATACATTTTTACACATTTGTATTAGTCTTAACTAGAACACGTGTTTTAAATTTAATGTGCGTATTTTTTGTATCACGGAACCAACTATTTTTGTTATGTTTTGACCTTTTGACCCGGCCAAAAATGCCATTCAAGATAACGCACCGGAAGGAAGTGACACATTCTAATGGCAGTTATGAGAGGAAATCGCGTGGGCGGAAATTGGTTGATGAAATGGGACGAGGTAAAAAAATCCCATTATACTCTCATAGACTGATGCACCGGAAGAGAGTGACCTATGAACTGCATGACAGTAATTTCCGCTAGATGACGATCATAGAGGCCATTCCAAAGATAGCGGAAGTGATACATACCGATCGCGAGATATCGGAAGAAATTGCGTGGGCGTAGAGGCGTGTCCATATCACCGCGTGGGAGTTTGAAGGCCGACGAATTGAACAGTTGAGTTCGACGAGCCAGTGGACAGTTGAGTAGAGTTGGAGAGGGAGGGGGACGAGATGTAGTAAGGAAAGCAGAGTGAACTCCAGGGCTCCGGTTGAGCAGCCATGGAGAACGAGAAAGACACAACGCTGACGGCCATAACTCGGGGTCAAGGCGCCTCTGGTGGTGTAATGGTTAGCAAGCTCGACTAGCAAACCTACACGAGTGAGTTCGAGTCTCATTGGGTGCCCCTTTCATATGGCCTTGTGCCACATCTAAGCAAAAAGCTTAGTAAATTTCCATAACTCGGGGTCAAAATATTGTAGTTTCTGTTCGGTCTCCAGCTCCCTCTCACAGTAAAACCCCACACAACCTTTTCGAAGTCTTACAAATAAAGTGAGAGGTAAATATTTTGATAACGAAGTCTTCCTGCGTCTTTATCCTGCGTGCGTCTTTATCATTGAATCTGTTTATCATCGCGTTGGTATGTATCCAGTATATATATATATATATATTTCTGCATGAATCAGCAGATGACAATACAACATATTGAAGCTGCTGACTTACAGTGGCATAGAATTCTTCTCATGCAATATGTATGTCTTACGATTAAGACCGCGACATTATTCACCGTCACAGAAAAAATATGAAAACGTATTAAAAATTATCACAATGCAGCTCATATGCCAAGTGGGTAGAGTGTTCACCAATGGTCCAGGTAAACAGGGTTCAATCCAAGGTCGAGTTATACCAAAGACTTTAAAAACGGTACATGATGTCTCCTTGCTTAACACTCAGCTATATAAGTTACGTATCAAGGGTAAATTGGAGCATTCCAGAGAAAGGAGTTGCTCCCTCCCCTACACCTCAGTGTTGTAGCTATCTAAAAAGGCCCTTCTGGTCACCTTCGACTACGGTCGCCAACAACTTTTAGTACCGGACATGGGCATAATGGTTAGAGTGCCCGCCAATGGCACGGGGGACCTGGGTTCAATATCAGGTCGAGTCATACCAAAAACTCAAAAAATGGTACTCAAAAAATGGTATATTGCTCAACACTCAGCATTATAAGGTAAGGATCAAGGGTAAAGTGGAGGAATCCAGAGAAAGGAGTAGCGTCCTTTTCTACACCTTGTTGTAGTAGCTATCGAAAAAGGGGCCTTTGGGTCACCCGCGACTACAGTCGCCAACTTTTTTTTATACTGGTCCAGTCAACAGAGGTTGCAAAATACACCAACTGCATCTCTTCAAAGGGGTAAGATTACCCCAACGTGGCCTAGTCAGCTGAGGCTGTAGAATGCACCGGCTGCATCTCTGTAGAGGGGTAAGAATCCCCCAACGTGGTCCAACCACTGAGTCTGCTGGATACATCAACTCTTTCTGGGCAAATGAATAAGACCCTCAAACCAGTGTCCTAGATATAACACTTACCATTCTGATGCTGTGGCTCCAGTAATATTGTAGCTTTGGAGACAGTGGAGTATCCCTTCATTGCCATTGCTCCCAGGTTCATTCTGGCTCTGCATGGTAGAATCTGATAGGGTCTTATCTAATGGTCAACTAGAACTAAACTATGCTTATGCTAAACTAAATTGTTTGAAATAGAACTATTTTGAGATTTAACTGCATATAAATAGATAATTGATATTTAATTGAATTGTTTGTGATACGGAGAAACACATTGAACCATTTAACTTTGTGGACTAAACTAAATAGCTTGAAATAGAAATGTTGTTAAGCTAAACTGAATTGTTTAGAATAGAACTGCTTCGATATTTAAACTGCGTTCTCATGCTAAAGAAAATTGTTTGTAATAAAACTGGTTTTACATTTAACACTGTGTATTGTTCTGTCGGCTGGGTCTGTAGAATATATCGAGTGCATCTCTGGAGATGAGTAAGACCCCGGGACTAGTGCCGAATTTAAATAGATGACCCAAATAGCTAGCGCTAATTTGACGCACATTTCTTCCATGCGTAATAGATATCTTCTAAATAGAGAGCTCAGCGCTAGGTGTCGATGATAGTAAAGATCATATAAAGGCCAGTGAAGATACATGTTGTACCAACAAATGATGTTCCATGAAAAGATAAGCAGCGTTATTAGTTCCCTTTTCGTAGTTTCTTCAATTGTATATCAACGGTGTTTTAACCCATTTTAAAACCTTTCTTCACAAGAGCGTTTCTTCAGACAATGTGCAAAGATCATTTGAACTAAGGTCAAAAATCGTTAAGAACAGTCAAAAAATAACACCCATTTGCCTTATGTAGCTTTTAATCTTCCTTCCTTCCTTCCTGTCTATCTATCTATCTATATATATATATATATATATACATACACATATATATTAGGAGTTGACCGTGCTGTAAAAACAATCGTCGTAGGAAATTGACACGGCGACACGAGTTCAAATCCTGGAGAAAGCTAATTGCATTTCACATAATACTTATAGCGATGGAAAAGTACGAATCCAGTTGGTCTCCCATCAGCTAAAATTAAATAGTTGGACAGACTGTTTCTTTTGCATTGATTAGGGAACCAATATAGGAGAAGGATAAATCTGAATCCAAACACGTTAAACTTTGCTTTAAAATTAACCTTGTGTCAAATCATGATCGTGCAGACGGGTTAGTATATATATATATATATATATATATATATATATATATATATATATATATATATATATATATATATATATATATATATATATATATATATATATATATATATATATATATATATATATATATATATATATATATATATATATATATATATATAATCATTCATTGTTCAGGCTATAATTTTGAGAGTAAGAATTACTCTAAGTTTGCCATTACACACCATGTCCCTCTTTGGGGTGTCCTGGTGGTGTAATGGTTAAAGCGATGAACTGCGGAATCGTAGTACGCGAGTTCGTACTCCAGTCGCGCTATTACGTTCACTTTCGGGCAAATACCCTTGGGAAAGGTATGAACACCCTTATTCTCCCTCCAGCTATGGATAAATAGTAGGACGGACTAGGTTCTTCAGCCTTGGTGAGGCAACTAGTCTAGGAGAAGGAAAACTCTGAATTAAAACCTGTTAAACTCCGCTTAAAAATTGACCTTGTGTCATATCCTGCCCGAGCGGAGGGGTTGGTAAATAGTACCATGTCCCTCTGAACAAAAGTTTGTTGTACATTTTATGGTACCAGTTTCTGGTCAAAGAGATCTGTTTTAGATAATGTTTAAAATCATATGGACCATGTTTATACATTGTTTCTTAAGACATTGCTATAGCAACTAAATATCAAGTCTTTATCAGTTTAAAATTATGGTAGACATAATTTTTCTGCCGTATATAACTGTTAGACTTACTTTGTCGTCAAATAATCCCAGAGATATTCACGCAGTACAAAAACCCGCAGTTTTATACACACTTCGTCTACATACTTCTATCTATCAATCTCAGTCCGTTCATGTATATCTATCTCAGCCCGCTCCAATACATATATATATATATATGTGTGTGTGTGTGTGTGTGTGTGAGAGAGAGAGAGAGAGCATTATATAATGTCAATGGACATATATAAAATGACACATATAATTATATATATATATATATATATATGCATGCTTTTGTTGGTTTAGAGATGTTGACTAGAATATAAGTACGTAATTTACGTACCTAGGCAATTGGTAAAAAAGAGAAGACTGTACCATTAAAGAGAAATGAAGTCTACTAAAAAAAGTGTATGATTTAACAGCCTGGCCTGTTCTCCACGCACCTTTCTCATTGTGTTACATCAGGTACATGTATTATAGCATGTTCCTGTTGGAGTTCATGTTGAATTCTACAGATGCATATCGCAGTGTAAGTGTCAAGATGACGTCGGTATCACAAGCTCAAGGAAAAAGAAAAGACTACAGCAAGATTTAAAGGATAGGACTTCTTTATGTCTTACATAGCCAGATATGCTGATGTGTGAAATAGACATAGGAAATCCGAAATACACGACATTCACGAAATTGATTCAGGTATGAAACTTTATTACCTTTGAGTTAAAGGTTATTCGACATGAGGAGAGAGAGAGAGAGAGAGACACACACACACACACAATCCTTCTATGCTGACTGCTTTTACATCTTCCCTAAACCACGTTCGGTCCCCTCCGCAAACTACTGGTCTGGCCTCGGCGGGCCACGAAAGTCAACCTTTTTCCTCCGAGGCAAGAACTCAACTCACTGCTTTTTCTCAAATCCAAAAATCCTCAGCCCACGTTTCCGGTGCGTGACGTCACTCACATCCCCTGGTCTCAATTTCCTATCTAGGATTTTTTATTTTGACATCTCTGAATGACACATCCCCTCCGCGCTCGTCCTTACTTCTCCATCAGTATTCTGCTTATCTTGCTCGTCTTACTTGGATGGCTTGAGAGATGGGAGATAAGAGACCGTACAGCCTCAGTTTTCAGTGGTTTCTTGCCATATTTATCTTGTCATCTTCTCTTGTCCAGCATAAAATCAAGAGTTTTTTCCCTCTTGTTTAAAAGAAAAAAGAAAGAAATCCATTCGGAGTGAGAGAAAGAAAGTAAAAAAAATACCATGGAAAGAAAATTATTCTAATATATTTCTCATCCCTTTTAATCGATGAAACTTTTAAAAATGTGTTTTCCCTTCTTTTTCTTTTTGGTGTAATTCCATGGAAATATATCTATTTATTGCTAAATTTGTGTTCCATTAACGTCTCTCTTAGTGGCTGGAGGCTTCAACTTTTATCTGCTGGTGGATCCGCTTGGCAGGTTGTATCACCGGACGGCACGCTCTATCTATTTATTTGCTCACGTTGTGTTTTTTGATCCTGACAGCAAATTGAACACTAATCACAATCGCTAGAGAATGGACGCACAATTAAGAAAGAAAAATAGCTAAACACCAACCAGGACACAGATATGTAACAAACAAAGATATTTACTTTAGTATAAAAAGTCTCAAAAATTCTGTCACCCTTCCCTGTGATTAATCAGTCATGTGATTTAACAATCAGTCCATTTCTCGGTATTCCGAGTCAAGCTCAATGTCTCTTAAATTCTATTAAGCTTTTGATTTTTTCTGTTTCTTGCTTTCGTAAGTCTGGTACAAAGCGATCTCAGATATCGTGTTATGTTTACTTTTCTCGGATCATTGCTTTCGGCATTATTCTACTTTCAAGAGTCTGGTACAAGGCGATCTCATGTAGCGTGTTATTTTCGCTTTACTCGGCTTTTTTCATTCGGCTTTATTCTACTTTCGAGAGTCTGATACAAAGCGATATCAAATAGTGTTATTTTCACTTTTCTCGGCACTTTTCGTTAGGTTTCTTTCTGCCTCCGATAGTCAGTATAAAAAGTGATCTCAAGTAGAGTGTTATTTTCACTTTTCTCGGCTTTTTGTATTTGGCTTTATTCTACTTTCGAGAGTCTGATACAAAGCGATATCAAGTAGTGTTATTTTCACTTTTCTCGGCACTTTCCGTTAGGTTTCTTTCTGCCTCCGAAAGTCTGTCTAAAAAGTGATCTCAAGTAGAGTGTTATTTTCGCTTTTCTCGGCTTTTTGTATTTGGCTTTATTCTACTTTCGAGAGTCTGATACAAAGCGATATCAAGTAGTGTTATTTTCACTTTTCTCGGCACTTTTCGTTAGGTTTCTTTCTGCCTCCGATAGTCAGTCTAAAAAGTGATCTCAAGTAGAGTGTTATTTTCACTTTTCTCGGCTTTTTGTATTTGGCTTTATTCTACTTTCGAGAGTCTGATACAAAGCGATATCAAGTAGTGTTATTTTCACTTTTCTCGGCACTTTCCGTTAGGTTTCTTTCTGCCTCCGAGAGTCTGTCTAAAAAGTGATCTCAAGTAGAGTGTTATTTTCGCTTTTCTCGGCTTTTTGTATTTGGCTTTATTCTACTTTCGAGAGTCTGATACAAAGCGATATCAAGTAGTGTTATTTTCACTTTTCTCGGCACTTTCCGTTAGGTTTCTTTCTGCCTCCGAGAGTCTGTCTAAAAAGTGATCTCAAGTAGAGTGTTATTTTCGCTTTTCTCGGCTTTTTGTATTTGGCTTTATTCTACTTTCGAGAGTCTGATACAAAGCGATATCAAATAGTGTTATTTTCCCTTTTCTCGGCTCTTTGCTTTTGGTTTTATTCTTTTTCAAGAATCTGGTACAAAGCGATATCAAGTAGCGTGTTATGTTCGTTTTTTCAGTTTTTCCTTGAATTAGGGAGTCTGGCCCAAGGGCAGGGTTCAGACAGACGTAGGATCCCTTAGCTGATTTGCGACGGTCTCGGTAATGAGCAAAATCGTCGGCTTATATATATATATTTCTCTCCATCCATCTTTTTTGCTACAAATACCTCATCTGTGTTATTAGTTCAACGGTTTACTTCTATAAATTGATTCCTTGAGCCCTTTAAAATCCAAATCAACATGTTTTTACATATATATATATATATATATATATATATGTGTGTGTGTGTGTGTGGTTAGGCAGCACTCGTTCATTTAAGCATTTCATTAAATAATAAAGACAAATTTTGCGTGTATATTTTATTTGAGATCCTTTAAAGTTTTCTGATAAGTGTCTTAGTTTCAGGTGGGAATTGGCTGATGAATTTCCCAAGACTTTTTATATACAACCAGTAATTTAAAACTTCCAGCCTAATTATTTCTAATAACACTTCCCCATCTACTGGACTTCTCGATAGAACTAACGCCGTATATTTATTTAAATATCCCCTGGGAGACTGTATCTACAAAGAAAATTGTGCGTATACTGGTCTTACCACTACTACTCTATCCAGACGACTTACAATGCATCATAACGACTCCAGTTCTATTGCCTTTGATCTTAAGAACCATTCTATTCCTAAATCCAAGTTTCGAAAAGTTCTAGCTGAAAACAGCACTATAATTACACACGAAATTGATAAGCTATGACTACAAATCCTAGAAGCCCTACATATAAAAACAAAAACAAAGAACGAAAAATCAATAGAGTTAATTTTAAAAATAGTGAGAATGTTTTGAAATGCTTTTACTTTTTTACATTTTTTATCCCGTATTCCTATAGTATTTTATTTCCATTCATAGCATTCCCGTTTTAAAATAGTGTTCCCTTTTTTACATACATCAGTTACTCTGTTTTATCCAACTCGACGTTCCCATTTGTTTTGTTATGGTATAAACTTACACATTTTTTTTTAAAACAAAACACACCTTACACAAGCAAGTAACCCCTGATGATGCCCTATGAAGGGTCCGAAAGCGCTTGGGACAATTTTGGGAAATTCATCAATCAATTCCCTATTTAAACTAAGACACTTAGAAAACTTGAAAGGAGCTTTTATATATATATATATATATATAAAGGTTTGTTATAAAACTTAGAGAAATTTTCAAAAGAGTGCGTGCTGTATATAAAGAAGCCTGTTTTAGTCAAAATAATGTTTATGTGTGAAAAAGTAAAGTTGGTGACCGTAGTCGAGGGTGACCAGAAGGCTCTTTTTCAGTAGTTACTACACCGAAATGTAGAGTATAGGGGAGGGCGCCACTTCTTTCCCGGGATTGCTCCACTTTTCCCTTGATACGTACCTTATATTGCTGAGTGTTAAGTAAATAGGTATTAAGTACTATTTTTAAAGTCTTTGGTATGACGCAACCTGGGATTGAACCCACGTTTCCCGGACCATTTGCGAACACTCTACCCACTAGATTACTATTAAAATATAAAGTATTTCCAAATTATGATTCCACTAATTAATTCCACTCCATTCACTCTGTCTCCACCTTCAGTTTCTCTTACCTTTACCCGAAGGGACATGTATTTTCTCCTACTTCCTCAATATTTCAACTTAACACCATTTCTCATAGAAGTCGGTTAATTCAGTCGCGAATCAACTCATAACCGTCTCAAAAAGTTTTTTTTTTCCGCGGCTTCAATTTTGAAAGAATTTATTTTAAAAATTCCTTATTTCCCAGACAACGAACCGTTTCTTTCTCACCTGGTTGTCAACCTTGTCAGATTTTGACTCCCTGTTGAACTCACGTCTCGAATTCACCAGCTGGGGACAATCAGGTCATATTTCTCTAAACAAAATTCGCCTTGTCAATTCTTTGCTTTTAATTAAAATAATTCACTTATCTCTTTCCTGTTTTTCCCTCAGCCAAAAATAACAATACATTTTTAACTTTGCCTGTATCACGCAAAATATCTAATGCATTTAACTGTGATTAGGAAAAAAAAAACACTGATTGAATGTTTTTTTTTCACATTAGGGTAACACAAACTACGAATTTACAACTGACAAAAAATAACACATATTTGTTCCCTGCTGAGTTGAGATTAGTTGATGAAAAGGACTCCTTAGGGTAACACAAACTACGAATTTACAACTGACAAAAAAATAACACATATTTGTTCCCTGCTGAGTTGAGATTAGTTGAGGAAAAGGACTCCTTATCTAAGCATGTTCTTTCTTTTTCTTCTGACCTATTCTTTTCGTCTTTTCTTTTTGAGTTTACATAACAAATTGTCTCTTGAATGCTTTTCAATTTTACATATATTCGATGTATACATGCATGCGCCTATGCATATTAATTTTTCGTTTTATTCATTATTTTGCCTACACTTATATGGACGCTGTCTCTCTCTCTCTCTATCTCTCTCTCTTTCACACAAACACACACGCGTGCGCGCGCGCGCACACACACACACATATATATATACACCTTCATACACATACATACATACATACGTTTAAATATATATTTAAGATTATAAGGCGACAAGGGACTTGTTCTTTATTTTATTGATAAAAAGAAATAAAGTTTGTCTTCATACAAAAGTGGCTGGTTATTATTTTCCCCAAAAAGAGATGTTTATTTCTTACGACGAAACAGGGTGAAGCCCTCAGAGATTTGAGCTAACAAGATTTCATAACATGGGAGCAAGAAGTGCCGATGGTGTAATGGTTATCGTCGTAGGAAATGGACACGGCGACACGAGTTCAAATACTGGATGAGACTGATTGCATTTCACATTGCACTAATACCATTGGGAAAGGTATGAATCCAATTATTCTCCCTCCAGCTATGGGTAAAATAGTAGGGCAGACTAGGTTCTTCAGCTTTGGTGAGGCAACTAATCTATCAGAAGGAAAAGTCTGAATTCAAACCTGTTAAACTCCGCTTAAAAATGACCTTGTGTCATATCCTGCCCGACTGGAGGGGTTGGTAATAGGATTAAAGTCTACTTGAGTTAAATTTGCCGAAAAACAATCCATTTTATAAATGGATTTTTAATGATTATTCAACCGACTTAGTTACCACAGCATCCTTTTTTATGGCACCTTTGGCGCCCATTCATAAACCCAACCCTACTATGCAAGTATTCCCCCGGTGTAGACCCTCAGAGATTTGAGCTATCAAGATTCTATAACATGGGAGCAAGACAATCAACATCATCCTACAAAGTACATTGTCTAAGGTTAACAAACCAAAAGACCATACCACAATTACATAATAATGATTGTATATAGTAAATATATATTGCGTTTTTATATATAAACTGGGTCACACTGTCAAAATGTGATATTTATTGTATGAAATAAAGATCTACTTTAGGAAATATGTGTGTATAAGTAAAGTTGGCGACCGTAGTCGAGGTCGACCCGAAGATCCCTTTTAAACATATACTACACTGAGTTGTAGGGGATGGCGCTACATCTTCACCCTGATTGCTTCACTTTACCCTAGATACGTACCTTATAATGCCGAGTGTTAAGCAAGGTGGTATCAAGTACCATTTTTTAAGTCTTTGGTATGACACGACGGGAAATGAATTAATTGATAGATATGACGAACGTACTAGTATAGGCAACTGTAAGAGTGTAATCAAGCGAAACAAGTGCAAAGCGAGATTATCTTTATATATAGTTGAGGGTGGGAAAATGAACTCTTCCCATAGGCTTGCGCTGACGATATATAAACGTTTGAGTATTTGCCGTTAGTAGGCGGGCAGAGGTACCCGTAGTGTAATGGTTATCGTCTTAGGAAATGAACACGGCGACACGAGTTCAAATCCTGGACAAGACTGATTGCATTTCACATAGCACTAATACCCTTGGGAAAGGTATGAATCCAATTATTCACCCTCCAGCTATGGGTAAATAGTAGGGCAGACTTGGTGAGGCAACTAGTCTAGGAGAAGGAAAACTCTGAATTCAAACCTGTTAAACTCTGCTTAAAATTGACCTTGTGTCATATCCTTCTCGACCGGAGGGGTTGGTAAATATGGTTAGTAGGCGCGCAGAGAAGACGTTGCAGAAATCTATCAAGCAGGCGGCCTTGGAATTCCAGATCCAGGTCCTGGTTGCTGTCGGGGCCTATATGTTGTGATTCAACCCGATAATTTGCAATGAAGACAGTACATCACTGAAGTTCATTCTTGAAGCATCTAGCTATGTATTCTTTTAGTAAACTGATCTTTGGGAAGATAATTATGTTTGACTTCACACACACACGCACACATGCAAACACTTATGTACATATTGAGTTATAATTTTATTGTAGAATTTGGTTCTTGTTGAGTCATATGATAAACAACACTTAATAATATTTTTCCCCAGTGATCTTTACAAGAGAAATAATAAAACCCTCCTATTTTTCCCTTGAAAGATCATTATATTCTTTAAAATAAAAAAATTGGATCTTTATAATTGATGATGTAAGTAAGTAAAGTTAGCGACCATAGTCGAGGGTGACCCGAAGGCTCCCTTTTCGATAGCTACTACACAAAGGTGTAGGGGAGGGCGCTACTCCATTCCCTGGATTGCTCCACTTTACCCTTGAACCGTACCTTATAATGCTGAGTGTTAAGCAAGGTGGTATCAAGTTCCATTTTTAAAGTCTTTGGTATGACTCGACCTGGGATTGAACCCAGGTCTCCCGGGCCATTGGCGATATCTCCCAACATCAGAAACAGTGTGAACGGCAGTGAGACAGTGACTCGTTAGAGTCAGGGATTTTTGAAAAGGTTTTTGTTATTAAGAAACCAGCAGAGTCACAAGTAACGACACTAATTTCGGGACTGACGAAATCAGCCTTCCTCTATAGGTGGCGGACAACAATTAGGCATTTCCTTCATTGACTTGAGAATAGCCCTTTACAGCTTTCTAATTTTGAGACTTACTGAGAGGCTGGACTAGGAGTTTGAACTCAAATCGCGCTATAACTTTAACATTCGAACTATTACTATCGGGAAAGATATGACCCTCTGTTATTGCCCCAGCTGTGAGTTATATAGTACTAGTTTTCTTCTACAAAAATGGTTTTGGCATTAAATAACCCATAAAGTTTGATATGCAGTTAAGGAAGTAAACTGAAACTGGAGAGAAAACACCAAAATATCTTAAAACATTTTTGACAGTAAATCGCTAAAAGAGGAATTCTGCGAGATTTTTTTAATGTTTCCATTGCCCAAGGATCGTTGATTCAATAGAGGTTTTGAAAAAAGGAGATTGTTGAACAATTTTTCAGTAAAAATTTGGATTTGATATTCGTAAGGGAAATAGAGTTTTCTTGAGTAGAAGATATCTTGATTGTTTATAAGGATGAATAGTGAGTTTCTCACGAATCTAGTCTTTTGGGGGACGTCATTAGCCATGATCGCCCGAAGCTAGAGAGTTTCGCGTGTTGGTTTTCTGCGTTCCAATCGAGAAACAAACAGATTTTGACATTTTGATTCAAGATACAAACAAAAAATAAGAACTAACGACAAAGGAGTGGGGAGGAGGAGGTGGAAACACAAGGTCAATTATTTTAAGTGAAGTTTTATCGCTTTTGAATTCAGAGATTTTTTTCTCCTTGATCTGTAGTCATGTCAAAAGAAAAGATCCCATGCTTTCTTATCATTTTCACAAAATTGGAGGTAGAAAAATTGGATACATATCTTCCTGAAGGTCTATTACTGCCATGTGAAATGCAATCAGTCTCGTTCACGATTAGAAGTCGATTTGTCGTGTTCATTTCTTGAGACGTTAACTATGTCATCATCATATCGCGCTGGTAGCACGGATATCCCTGACCCTCTCTCGCCACTCCTCCCTATCGTTCATCGCCCTAGGTAGGTCTTCAGGACAACATCCCGTATCCTCACATAGCTGTTGAATGTATGTTCGTGCTGGTCGTCCTGCTTTTGCACGACCATGTGTGGGGGTCCATAAGAGTACATCTCTTATGAGTTCGTCCCTGCTTCTGTGCGCTTCCAATATATATATATATATATATATATATATATATATATATATATATATATATATATATATATGTGTGTGTGTGTGTGTGTGTGTGTGTGTGTGTGTGTGTGTGTGTGTGTACACTCATCCATATATTCACATATACATATAAATATATTTATCATGATTTTCTGGAAAAGAAAAAGATAAGGAAATTTAAAAAAAAAATCCCAAATTGACATGGTCGGAATACACACACACACATACACATACACACACACATATATATATATATATATATATATATATATATATATATATATATATATATATATATTCAATTGTATATATCCATATTGTTGGAAGTAAGTATGTTTACATATTCTAAGCAGAATGATAATACCTAGTTATAAGCAGACAAAAATATTTAGATAGATAGATAGATAGAAAGAATTTTTGAAGCGGAGTTCAATTTAGCTCAAAACAATGAATATTATCATCCCAATGACTTTCCAACGCATTAAAACTCTCTGCTCCCCTAGCACGCAATCCATTACTGAATGTGATATCCCCTGATAGATAGATAGATAGATAGATAGATAGATAGATAGATATGACCATTTTCCATAGACAAATTCTTAGAAGGTTCTGTTTGGATCCAACTCAATATCTATGGTTTCTGAGACAAAGCATCTGATTTAAAAAGCAAAAATTTCAGTAGGAAAAAATTGACAAATATATATTTTTCAACATATCTTTTTGAAACATTGTTTTTTATATTGTAGGCCTGATAATGTATAGGAACAAAAAACATGCACAATATACAGAAGAAAGGAGAAGAGAACTCTTGGATACGCATCTGCATTTTCTTGGCGTAAAGTTAAGATGCCTGAATATATATATATATGTGTGTGTGTGTGTGTGTGTAATTATATTGTTTAGATTAAGACATATATGTATAGATAGATAGATAGATCCTTACTGAGATAGATAAAAAAAAAAAAAGTTAGATACATATGTTGTCCTTTTTCTTAGTTTAGTTTAGTTCAAGCCTATAAAAATTTGGAAACCAGTAAGATCTACACTCTTCAAAACGGTCTGAGAGGCTAGTTTATATCTTGGTAACCATTATACAGGAGACATGCCCAGGTTGTTAGATAAAGAGATAAATATATTTGAATTGGCTGGGATAGATTGATAGATTGATAGATAGATTGATAGATATGAATAGACTGGCATAGATAGATAGATAAATATGAAATAAATGTTTTGCTGACAGAATAAACAACACATACAGGTCTTCCATTGCAGAACATCTCATAAATGACCGTAATTGGGCACCTCTGGTGGTGTAACGGTTAGCAAGGTAGACTAGCAGACCTACACGAGTGAGTTCGAGTCTCATTTGGCGCCCCATTCATTCGGCCTTGTGCCACATCAAAGCAAAGCGCTTTGTAAATTACATAAATGACCGTAATTGTGCCTCGTTCTACAATGTTGGCTTGTTTACCATTTTGAGCAAGTCCCACTTGAACTATCACCTGAAAGTTCAAGAGACCATTCATGTTCTCACCCATAAACCGTCCCACTGTAAACAGAAGGAATTTTTATTGGGTTTGAATTTGATTAGTGTTTGATTTACCCCTCCTTTTTTTTAATGAATTTGCGTTTTTTTTTCCTTTCCTCTACTTCATTACACAGTCCCTACCCCTTTCCTTCTTAATCGCTGTCCTTGTTTTAAGTGTGATCAGATAGGAGCGAAACCAGTAAGTTTATTCTGTTTTTTTTAAATTGGTCTATTTGTGAGTATATTAAAATTCTGTACCCAACAAAAAATACTGATATAAATATTCAACATGCAACGTTCGTGTCACATGTCAGCTGTTAATCGCTCCTAAAACAACATTACACAAGACGAACATCTGTGATGATGCATTCTATGACATCTATATGTATTTATAAATAGAATATGACATATTATATCATACTGCATTAGATTATATTCGGAGGAATCCCTGTGGCATTGTGGCTAACGTGCTGAACTCCGCCGATGTACTAAGCGTGTTCGAAATCCAGTTGAGTTATGACGATTACATTTGGACAAATACCTTTGGTAAAGGTATAAACCCCCTTATTCATCAATCTATTGTTTAAATAATACCACAATCCGTTCTAGACCAGACAGCTGGGGCAGCATAAAATACCAACTGCTTCTCTGCAGAGAAGTAAGGCCTCCTCACAACGAGTGTCCTGGATACAACACGAAACAATCTGATAGTGGGGTTCCAGTAATGCTGCAGCTTTGGGGAATGCGGAGTAACTCTTCATTGCTATCGCTCCCAGATCCACTCTGGCCGGGAGTGGAAGCACGTTATAAGGTCCAATCTATGGCTCAAATAGAACTAAATTGCGTACTTGTGCTAAACTAAATTGTTTGAAATGAAACTACTTTTGATATTGAATTTGTACTGACGCTAAACTGAATTATTTGAAAAAGAACTCTTTGGTTAAACAGAATAGCTTGAAATAGAAATGTTTTTGACCATTAAACTGTGTACTTATGCTAAACTGAATTGTTTGAAACAGAACTGTTTATTTGTATAATAATGGATTTGGCATTAAATAACTTACAAAGTTTGATATGCCATATAACCTAAACCAAAAATCATATACAAATGTTCTTCTACAGGGATTGCTTAGGCATTAGATAATCTGCGGAATTTGATGTGCTATTAAACCAAGTAACCAAAACCAAACCAATATAATATATTATGCATATCAATAGCGTATCAATTATTTCTATCAAATTATAATTATTTTCAAACAGATCTATTTGAACCGTGCATGGGACCCTCTCAGATTCTATAACTCCGATAAAGGTGGACATGGTAGTAACAACGATATAAATGTACTTTAATTCCTCTGACCTCCAGAAAGTGAGTCCCACCATCAGATATCTCATTCACACACCATGGTTCTTATATTGTATAGTCACAACCATGAAGGGGGTGTCCTCGTAGTATAATGGTTAAAGCGATGGACAGCGGAATCGTAGTACGCGAGTTCGTACTCTAGTCGCGCTATTACGTTCACTTTCGGGCAAATACCTTTGGGAAAGGTAGGAACCCCCTTATCCTCCCAACTATGGGTTAAATAGTACCACTACTGTTCTTCTAGAAGGAGTATGGCTTTGGCATTAAATAACCTAAAAAGAGTTGATATGTCATTAAACAAAGAAACCAACCAACCAACAACCATGAACAACTATACATACACATATGCATGCAGAAACATAACGATGCAATAAAGACGAGCGGACACAGTTCTTTAGAAAAATATACTTCTCACTTTATTTGAAAGGGTTCGAAAGGGTTGTGTGTGAGAGGGGGTTGGAGACTGAACAGAACTGCAACATATTGACCCCCACTCTTATGGCCATAACAGCGTTTCTTTCCCGTTCTCCTGAGCTACTCAACCGGGGGCCTGGGAGCCCAGCCTCTGGTGGGACAT
Source organism: Sepioteuthis lessoniana (assembly GCA_963585895.1). Lineage (NCBI taxonomy): Eukaryota > Metazoa > Mollusca > Cephalopoda > Myopsida > Loliginidae > Sepioteuthis > Sepioteuthis lessoniana. The sequence continues at coordinate 69,309 of CAUZXS010004723.1, read as the reverse complement.
GGTTCTCATTCCAGTATTTTCTCTGCAACTGATCTGAACATACTGTCGCCGGGGTCATATAACAATTTGACGTCCACCTACTTCCTGTGAGCGTCACAATTCGCACTCGATTCAACCCCTTGAAAGTCAAGGTCGCCCCTGATCTCCTGATATATTCGACTGGATGCACCTGTTATTTACATAGGTGCATTTCTTCTTTTGACAGCTTGGCCGGGTCGGAGGTCAATATGCAACACTTACCCTTCTGTTGGAGACACAGTCAATCTACGCCCCATCCACTGGACGAATTTATTCAACTCATACGCTTTCTTCATTCTATCAGCAAAGCAAGCGTTTAATATATTCCGCTTGCCCAGTTGGCTTGGGCTGTAGAATACACCGACTGCATCTCTGCGGTGGGGTAAGATCCTCACCCACCCAACGAGTGTCTAAACAATCTGCTAGTGAGGTTACTGTTAAACTGGTGCTTTGGGAAATGCAGAACACCCCTCCATTGTAATTGCACTCAAGTTCACTACGGCCCTGAATGGTAGCACCTGATACGGCCCGATCTCTGGATTAAATAAAACTGAATCGCATACTTATGCTAAACTGAATTGCTTGAATTAGAACTGTTTGACTAAACTAAATAGCTTAGAAAAGAAATATTTTTGACAATTAAAATGTATACTTACATTTAAACCGCATACTTATGCTAAACTGAATTGTTTGAAATGGAAGTGTTTTTGTTATTGAAACTGTACTTACTCTAACCTGAATTCTTTAATATAGAACTGTTTTGATATTTAACTACGTGTAAAGAAAATCTATATTTATAATAAACGGAATTAGCTGAATTAGAACTGTTTGACTAAACTGAATAGCTTGAAATAAAGATGTTTTGACAATTAAACTGTGTACTCATGCTAAATTGAATTGTTTAAAATAGAACTGATTATTTGTTTAAGAATGAATTTGGCATTAAATAACGTACTAAAATTAATATGCGATAAAACCAAAACACCCAACCATGTACTCCACTCTATCATTGACTGAATATTTTCAAACTGCTGGGTCTCCAAGAGAGGCTGAGATTGAAACTAAATAAGAAAGACGTCTCTTTTAAACCTCAAAATTCTTCTCTTTTATAAAGTAAAGATCTATTACCTTTTGTTGAACTACATAGCAGGAGTCATGTTTCCTCTGTTCGACTAAAATCTTCACAATCACCGAACATAAATACTGGTGCTATAATTGTTCACTAGGCCCCCACTGGCGTCTCTTAAACCGTCTGCTGTTTTCGGTTAGCGTCTTACCTGAAGACACAGCGAAGAGGAAACATGTGCAGACGCCACCTACAAGCAGAGACCGAAGTGATGAAGATGTAGGTAGGAGCGTAGATCATTTATCAACTATTGCCTGATTCATCTGTCTTTTATTGAATTCGCCATTTCGTCGCAGATATCTTTGGTTTCATTCTATTTTAATATAAAAGATCCGTTGAAAGAAATAGACTCCCTCTTTGATGCTTCTTCAATTGTGACTTAAAGGCTGGTTATTGCTTCGTGGCTTCACGAAAATGTGAAGAAATACTATGGCTAAGATTCTTTACTGTGATTCCAAGCACATTATTGTCACAGAAAAACTTAATGAATATATATATATCTATATATATATATATAATCTAGTCGTGCCCATGACACGGATTCCCTTGTCTCTTTCATCAATCGATTTTATCAGTCGTCCCGAGCTCCTCTCGACGACATACAGTGTCTGCTTAGTCTTTGCTTGTCGGAAGAAATGATGACAAAATTTTAAAACATTCTATTTCCGTTGGTTGCGTTCTGTTTCAAACTTGTTTGATGCAAATAGCGTCTCAAAACTTATTTATTTAAAAAAATCCATATCACATTAACCTATCTTCATATCAATGTATTTGTCCGCTGATATCTATCTATCTATCTGCACGCATTTATATGCACAAATATGTATGTGGATGTATATATATATATATATATATATATATATGTGTGTGTGTGTGTGTGTGTGTGTGTGTGTGAGAGAGAGAGAGAGCAATCTCTCTTTCTGTATTTTTCTCTCTCCCCACTCTCTCTCTTTATATATAAAATTTTTAATCCAGTATATAGATATCCTTATATAATTTATAAGTATAACACACACACACACACACACACACACACACACACACACACACACACACACACACACACACACTCGTAACGAAGTTTTATACTCTAATACACTTGAAATGCATTAACTTGAATGAGATAATTTCCCGTCCAATTCATCTCCCTAAATCTATCTATCTATCTATCTATCGCATATCATTTTTTATATAAATTGTCAATTTTTTATTTAGCCAAAAATACCACGATTTCATTTTTTGGTTTGGTTCGGTACTAATACTATTTACGCCATAGCTGGGGTAATAAGGGGGTTCGAAACCTCCCCCAATGCTTTTAGTTGGGAAGCGGACGTAATAGTGCAAATAAAGTCGCTTACTTTGAAGTCCGTTTCCTTAAGTAGCATGTATTTTATTCTATCTTCAGACGGGAATATGCGAAAATAGGGAATCAAGTTTTTTATATATTAAAAAATATAGTCATAAATCAATAAATAAGTAAGTAAAGTTGGCGACAGTAGTCGAGGTTAACCCGAAGGCTCCTTTTTCAACAGCTGCTACACCAAGGTTTAGGAGAGGGCGCTACTCCTTTCCCTGGATTGCTCCACTTTACCCTTGATAATAATGCTGAGTGTAAAGCAAGGCGGTATCAAGTGCCAATTTTTTGAGTATTTGGTATGACTCGACCTGGGATTGAACCCCGATCTCCCTGACTATTGGCGAACACTCTACTCATTTGGCCTATCAATAAATAAATAGTTTAGAATAAAAACAAACAAAATTTTAAAAGAATAATCCCCTACTCCAAACAAAATAAAATACAATCCTGAAAAACATGGGGGTTTCCTCGTGATGTAATGGTTAAAGCACTGGAGTGCGGATTCGTAGTAAGCGAGTTCGAACTCCACTAGTGCTTTTACGTTCACTTTCGGACAAATACCCTTGGGAAAGTTATGAACCCCCTTATCTTCCCAGTTATTGGTTAAATAGTACGACTACCTTCTAGAATCATAGATTTGACATTAAATAACCCACGAAGGTTGATATGCCATTAAAACATCAACCAAACCAAACAAAAACTGAAAACACAAATCGAAACCACACACTTTGATATAGATAATTAAAAACTAGTTACTGTTACATGAACAATGGGAATATAACGATACAGTCTGCTCACAGTCCAATACGTATCGAGAGACGCGTAATAGAAAACACACAAACTGACACCTACCCAGTTGGCTGGGGCTGTAAAATATACCAACAGCTTCTCTGCAGAGGGGTAAGACAACCCCCTCCAAACGTGTGTCCTGGATAAGACACTAGACAATCTGATGGTGAGGTTCCAGTGATGCTGGAGGTTTAGGTAATGTTGAGTAGCCCGCTATTCCCTCGCTCCTTGGTCCATCCTGGTCCGGAGTGGTAGCAGATGATAGGGTCTTAACTACGGGTCAAATAGAACTAAACTTATGCAAGACCGAATTGCTTGAAATAGGACTGTTTGGACATTTAAACTGCGTACTTATGCTAAACTGAATTGTTTGAAATGGATCTGGTTTTGTATGCTAAACTGAATTGTTTGAAATAAACCTGTTTTGACACTGAAATCGTACTTACGCTAAACGAATATTTTGGAATTAGAACTGTTTTCACATTTAACTGTGTGTAAGCAAAAACTATACTTATAATAAATAGAACTGTTTATTTGTATAAAAATGGATATGGTATATAATAACCTACAAAGGCTGATATGCCATGAAACCCAAACAAACACACTGACACTGTTCAATTGATAACATTCATAGGAAATTAAAATAAACGGAAATAAACATCTCTTTACACTGACGAAAAAAATATTAAAGAAATCGAAGCGTTATAGTTATTTTGGTGATGTTCAGAAGATAACTTGGATTCCAGTCTATTTTAATGCATTTATTCACTCATGTAATATCTTTTTTTATTACTAGAACGTATCTAAAATACAATTCTAAGTATGAGGGGAATTACCCGTGGTGTAATGGTTAACGTTCTGGACTGTAACCTTGTAGTAAGCCAATTCCAATTCCAACTCCAGTTGCGCTGTTACGTTCATTTAAAGTCTAATACCTTTAAGAAAGATGCTAAACCCTTATCCTCAAACAAGCTTTGGATTAATTAAAAACGCTACTGTTTTTTTTTCTGCAAAGATGGCTTTTGTAATAAATAACAACAGAATGCTGATATGCTATTTGTTGGGCATCACCTACCCTTTCTGCATAATGAGCTAGAGCATCTACCATATATGGCAGTAGCTCTAATACCAAGAGTCCCCAGTCCAGATCAGACACGGATCTGGCTGAGTGTGTTTCGGCGGCTGGAATTTCCTTCGGCCTCAGGGGGTCTTCCTCCCAGGCTTTTACTCCCTTCGGGGAGGTTGGGTTTATCGCCCGGTGCCTGGGGCGCCTTCAATAAGGGGAATGCCGACGAGGCTGTAGACATTTTTGGGAAATGCCGGGCGCGTGTGGGCTACGGTCCTGCGCTAGCACCCACTAAAAAGGCCTTGTGCCACACTTGCCCGTTAGGTGGGGCGTGCAACAAATACTCCAGTCCTGACCAGTCTGAGATCAGATCAGTCTACGAGTCAGACCAGAAGAGCCATTCCTATTGTTGAAGTATATCCTTACTCTATCACTAATCCTACGTTCTTATTACTAACAGTCTCTCTCTCTTGTAAACACTCTTTCCTGTAAATATAACTATTTTCCTCACATATCGTGGTTTGTCTTATTATTACTACTACTTGTGTTCATTAACTTGAACGCAACACCATTAAACAAAAAAAAAAAAAAAACGTATTCTCAGAACATTTAAATTTTCCTTGCGAAATATCATGGGTTTTTCTTTGAAAACCACGCTATTTGCAATTTTGTAAGTCTTTAAAGGGAGAAATTGTTTGTTTTTTTATTGAATTTATATTCCTTATAAATAATTCAAAATTCCTTATAAAGGGTGTTTCAACCCATTAAAATGACTATGATTTATTACTGAGACAAGAAACTCAATGAATAGAGTGAGTTGATTGGGATTCTGTATGGATACAATTGAAGATCATTCTTAAAGATTTTTTGCAACGATACTCATCAAAGACCAAGTTCTTGGAAACGTCTTCGGAGAGACTTTTTCGGACTCGTTCCGACAGAATCTCTAACTGCACCCACATTGTGAGGAGATCTTGCAGTCAACTTCAAGCCAGACCTGGGATTTTCTCCCTTCTTATTGAGGTTGTTTACTGACCCTGTGGCCGGAAGTTTGTGTACCCAACGTAAATTTGCCTTTTCTGGGGATAATTCTTCTTTTGTCCGAGGCATTATGACTGAGGATTAATAGCTGTAAGAGTATACTATTTTCAAATCTGAATGAAGAAAAAAAACATAAAATGATTATTAATAGAGTTATTAGGAGTCATATGGGTCCCATGTATATTTTCACAGTCGATATATAACCCAGTGGTCTTCAGGAGGAGGAAATTCCCTTCAGGTATGCACAGACATAAATCTGGAATTAAACAAAACCTATCTCGTGTATAGACACATTTACACACCTATATACAAACATCTTAAACGTATATATACACAGAACATTTACTTCTATATAAAAAGAATATATACTGAACCTACTTAATCTCTCATTGCATTCACATTTTCAGGACATCTTGCACTCAACTTCCTGCAAAATCTAGGATCATGTGCCTTCTTGCTGAGGTCGTTTACTGAACCTGTGGCTTAAAATTTGTGTACCCAACGATAAATTTGCCTTTTCTAGGGATTATTGTTAAAGTTAAACTTCCAGCGAAAATTTTTTAAAGTAGTTTTGATTGATGTTGTATCCAAAGAAGTGACGCAAATAGTTTTTCTTCTTTTGCCTAAAGTATTACGATCAAGGTTTCATAGTTGTAACCGTATACTATTTTCAAATCCGAAAGAAAAAAGAACAAATTATTATTAGTAGAGTTATTAGCAGTCACATGGGTCACATGTATATTGGGACACCCAATATTATTATTAGTAGAGTTATTAGCAGTCACGTGGGTCACATTTTTATTGAAACACCCAATATTATTTGTTGTAGAGTTATTTGCAGTCACATGGTTTACCTGTATTTGGGACACCCAGTATTATTATAAGTAGAGTTATTAGTAGTCACATGGTTCGCATGTATATTGGGACACCCAATATTATTATTAGTTGAGTTATTAGCAGTCATATGGGTTGCATGCATATTGGGACACCCAATATTATTAGTAGAGCTATTAGCAGTCACATGGGTCACATGTTTATTGAAACACCCAATATTATTATTAGTAGAGTTATTAGCAGTCGCATGGGTCACATTTTTATTGAAACACCCAATATTATTATTAGTAGAGTTATTAGCAGTCACATGGTTGGCCTGTATATTGGGACACCCATTATTATTCGTAGTAGAGTTATTAGTAGTCACATGGGTTGCATGTATATTGGGACCCCCAATACTATTATTAGTAGAGTTATTAGCAGTCACATGGGTCACATGTATATTGAGACACCCAATATATTTATTTGGCAGTTTTTTGAGCTCTTTTACTTATAAGAACAAAAAAAGGAAATAATACACTTAAGGAACCGTGAATAACGTTAAACATACGAAAGGAGGAGTGAAGGTTATGTTCTTGGTTCTATTTTCCTGTTCTATTTTAAATCCCAAATTATTGCACCATTAATATCCAGTTTCATGCGGCTTCGCAAAAATCATAAATTTCGATTCCTCTACGGTCATATTTCCACTCACTTGAAATTAATCATGGATCAAGCTGCCCCTGATTGGTCAAGTCGTAACATCTGAATCAAATTGAAGAAACGAGAAAATAACTTAGAAAAAGTGTTCATAAGAAATATAGTTAAAAAAATAAATACAAAGTATTTTTTGAATAAACTGATATAAAGAATTAAGAATTGCAATAATTCAAAAGGAGACGTTTAAAAAGAAAAAAATTAAACTGAGTGTGCTTTGTCACAATCGATGAGAGGATTTTTAAAGTTAGGATTTTGATTTCATCTTTCATAAAGTTATAATCAGAATATTCGATTTTTTCATTCGTCAAATAGTTGTTGTACTCTAATATCATTTCATGAATCGTAATTAGTACCGTCAGCGAAAAATTATTGAAAAAAAATTAACTAAAATACTCTTAAAATATAAAAGAAAACGTATAGTAATCAGAATAACTGCTGATACTGCAGAAATATAGCAAGATGGCCGTTCAAGGGTAATTTTTTAATTAACAATATAATATATTATGCCTCTGTCAAAGAATAACATTTCAAAAAATGATCAAACGTAATACATCGGTGCCTCTGAAATAAATTGGAAATATAGAGAGCACAACCATATTCTCAGTTTCACTAACAATTCACCATTATCCCAAACTATATATCCAGGGAAGGAGTAGCGCCCTCCCCTACACCTTGGTGTAGTAGCTATCGAAAAGGGAGCCTTCGGGTTACCCTCGACTATGGTCGCCAACTTTACTTATATGGCAAATAAAGGTAGTAACGAGCAAATCTCCTGTAATGAAATAAATTAGCGTGATAAAGTACAAATTTATAAAGGAGGTGACTATAACTGTAAATTGCCACTGGAAGAAAAATTATATATCTTAAAACCCGCTGAAAATAAATAGATAAACAAAACAAGGGGATTATTATCTAATTGTAGGCATATGTCATCGATCTACTGATCTTGACAAATCCCGTAATTTTTTCTTCTCTATTTTAGAATACTGGAGAAATCGATGATTTTATTTCAATAATTAAAAATTAAAATTTTAACAAGGACCTTTAAAAATTTCTCTGTTTGTTTCAGGTATTTCTTATATTACATGTGAAAATGTCACGTGTACTGCCATCTTAACGCATGGCTATAATTCACGATGTATAGCAGCTTGATTAGCTAATTTTCTGTTTTATAATCCCTTCTGAATTTTATAAAAGACATGACACTTGTAGCCAATTATTTCAACTGTTTATTGGTTTGATCAAGAACTCATTTTATTCAACCCTTTTTTTTATTTCCATTACTTCTATCCCCCCCACACACATACATATATATATATATATATATATTGTTAGATACGAGGGTAGGATAAAAATTCACGGGCTAGTCAAGATTTTCTCATTTAATGTGACGAAATACGGTTTATTTCTCAACATAGTCCCACATGTAGTCCATAAACTATTAGTATTGCTATGATTGTATATTTCTGATAAAAACAAAATATTCAAAGTTATTATGTGATATGTTCAGCTGGTAATGTGTGCAGTCCAACCTCAAATAGGCGAGAGTAAATGCACGCGCGCGTGCGTACACACACACACACACACACACATGTAAATATATGTATATATAAATATACATATATATATACAAATATACAAATATATATATATATATATATATATATATATATATATATATATATATATATATATATAATCGTTGTATATATTAAGTATGAAACCATAAATAAGCAAATGTTATACGCCATAGCCAGACTTCTACTAAAGCCATATATAACTAATATTCTAACTTAGTTCATGAAATAATTTCCATTTCAATTTGCGACTGCATAGCTATTATATGGATTGTGTATTCTCTCAGAATGTCACTTTTTAATCTTCCATATTCTGAAGAAATGAACTGGGAAATGCTAATTAGGTTCCTTCCAAAATAGACAATTCATTTCATCATCGAACTCTCATAAAAGTAGTAAGTATCTACATTCTTATATATAATAATTTGTATCAGAAGTTTGGTACGAATGCACGTATATATATACATATATATATATATATCATCATCATCATATCGCACTGGTAGCACGGATATCCCTGACCCTCTCTCGCCACTCCTCCCTATCGTTCATCGCCCTAGGTAGGTCTTCAGGACAATATCCCGTATCCTCACATAGCTGCTGAATGTATGTTCGTGCTGGTCGTCCTGCTTTTGCACAGCCATGTGTGGGGGTCCATAAGAGTACATCTCTTATGAGTTCGTCCCTGCTTCTTCAGCAGTGTCCTGCATGTCTGGTTCGTCCAACTTGAATAATTTTCGTGATAGGGGGCAGGTGGCTGTACAGTTGGTGTCTTGTGGGGTGTTGCCGCCAGGACTTGTTTAAGATTGCACGTAGCATTCTTGTGTAATTGCCGTCTAGCTTCTTCTCCAGCCGTTTTGTTAGCGTCCATGTAGTGCAGCCATATAGCAGTATCGATGTGACCGCTGCCTGGAAGAAACTGCGCTTCATATATATATATATATATATATATCCGTCTATATTTATCTGTCTTTATATATCTAATAGCACGAATGCCCATATGCAACCACCAGCTTCATGCCATCCTTACATATCAATCATAACGCAGATATGGGCATTCATGCTATTATATATATATATATATATATATATATATATATATATATATATATATACGTCCATGCATACCAAAGTTCTATATACAAATCATTATATACCCTAACTCAGAATGTCAATGACTATGTCTAATCCCTCAAAAATACGTTGGACATTACTAATTATTCTTATATATACAAGGAGCATTAAATAAGTTTCCAGAATTCTTTCGTATGGGTACTTTTATTGAGAGTACACACGCAAAAAATTTAGTCCCCTTCGAAGTAATCTCTTCCGGATGCAATGCTGTACCGTTCGAACACCTTCAAGAAGGGCGCATGGAAGTCCTTTTTGTGAGCGTGTCAATGACATTTGTCACAGCCTCTTTCATCTCCTCAATTGTCTCATAACGACAGCCTATAAGCTTAGGGAATAACGAAAAGTCACAGGAAGCAAGGACTGGCAAGGATGGAGTTGTGGACTGGTGCCTTGTCCTGGTGGAAATGCCACTGACCCTATTTGAAGAATGCTGACATCTTCCGACGGAATCTCTTCCTGAGCTCCCTTAAAACCTCAACATAGTAACCCTAACCCTTTAGCCAATCAAGTTTGGTGTATTAACTTCCTTACTCCTCCCACACCTCTCATCATCCCTCACAGACTTGCTGCCTTCCTTGAATCTCTGATGTCACTCAAAAACCGATGATCGATTCACGCAAGAGGCTCCAAAAGCAGTCTGAAGCATTCCATACGTTTCTGTAGCATTTTTTCCAAGTTTAAAACAGAATTTTATTGCATATCGTTCTTCTAAACTGTCCTCACGTCCAGATTGCATTTTTTTTATTCACCAGCTGTGACTATCAGGCTTTAGTAGGGTGTATTCCAGTTGCTGCTGTAGCTGTTCGTAGAACCTGAAATCATAAAAATTGATCAGTCATCTCATAAGATGTATAGTAATTACATACTGAATTTTTACGAGTCTGCAACAATTTAAAATGCCTGAACAAAAAAGCAAAAATTTCATCTCATAAGATGTATAGCAATAACATACTGAATTTGGAAGAGTCTTCGACAATTTTAAATGCCTGTACAAAAACGTCTGGAAACTTATTGAATTCACAACATATATATATATATATATATATATATATAATAAATTACTTTTCTCATATATGTCTCTCTGGCTAGTTGTGTGTGTGTGTGTGTGTGTGTGTGTGTGTGTGTATACATATATTTATTTGAATTTTTCTATATCACTCAACCAATTATAGTTGATAAATCGGGTACACCTCTCTGTGAGCGTGGCGAGGAATACCTTGACTGTTTCCCTTACTGAGTTTAAGAGCCGTTTTCTCTCGAAAGATATCTTGCATTTGACACAAAACTGCATCTAATAACGAAGGTTGAATTCTCGAGGCATTTGGAGTTCAAAGTACCCCTTCATTACCATTACTCACGGGTCTCCTCTTACTTGGAATAGTCGTACCATGCATATGTCAAAATGTTTCTCAATTATTCAATAAAATCGTGTAAAAAACCTCTTGCGAAATGGATTCATGAAAAATGTATATATGAACGTACAATTCTTTAATATATGAGCTTTAAATAATCCTAGATGTGTTGAGGTGCAATTAAGATCAATAAATAAGTAAGTAAATAAATATAGTTCAAAATGTGTTACATCGGTATGTTGCCTGTCTGTCTGTTTGTTTGTCTATATATAAAGAGAGGGGTAAGACTACTCCAATGTCTAAGAGCCCAGTCAGCTGGATCTGCAGAATACACCGACTGCATCTCTGAAGAGGGGTAAGACTCCTCCAGCGAGTGCCTTGTGTCCCAGGACACAGGGGCTGTAGAATACACCGAAAGCATCTGTTCAGAGGGGTAATACTCTTCTAACGAGTGTTCTCGATATGACACAAAACCATCTGATAGTGAGGCTCCAATAATGCAGGATCTTTTAGGAATGCAGACAACGCCTTCAATGCCACTGCTCAAATGTCCACTCTAGATCAGATTGGTAGCACCTGGCGGAACCCTATCTATGGATCAAACAGAACTAGACTATATAATTATGCTAAACTAATTGTTTGAACTAGAACAGTTTCGTCATTTAAACTGCATTTAGACATTGTAAAGTTACACACCGAATTTATTGTTGTATCACCACGTGCTCGAATGAATTGACGCGTGTATCACTACGTCTAAAGAACATCTGAAACTCTGTCTTAGTTTATAAACACAAAAGTTTATTAGTTACTACAATTTTTAAGTAATCACCGGAAGAAAGAAACAGCTTATGAAAACTGAGTTGCCCGCGTTAGCTGGATAAAGAGACAACATGACATGAAGAGAAAGAGAGAGCAGACACAGACCTTAAATTTTCTTCCTGGTTTTCTGTTGTAGTTCTAACATTGTTGTTCGCTGGTTTCGTCTTCACAGGTTCGCGTCTGGTGTGAGACACTTTTTTCGGAGCTAAGCCCCAAAATAGGGCTTGTAAATTTTCCTCTGTACTTACATCTTTGTTGCTAGGATTGAACTTGTGTCTTTACCTAATAACGTCTCTTTCAAACCCGAGTGGTCCGCTTATTTCCACCTAGTGTCACAGACTGGACCATATCCGTTTACAGTGGGTCCACATCTGCGCAGAAGATTTGGAATTTTCAGTTTTTTTCTAGTCATTTTACGGTAGTCATTCACCCGTGGCTGGTTGACCGACATCCAGTATCTTGGTTAAAGTCACTCAGGGGTTTGCTAGATTTTTCCGTAGACTCACTATCTGCTTTTAGCCTTATCATTTGTTTTCTTCTCTTTCTCTCTCTCTCTCTCTTCTCATAAATTAGACTCTCACTCTCTTTATAACTTGGATTTATCATGTCACGCCACACGCGTATTTACGCTAAACTGAATTGTTACAAAACAGCACTGTTTACATGTATAAAAATGGATTTGGTTTTAAATAACCTTGATATGCCATAAAACCAAACCATCCCATCTATCGCTTCTGCTACATCATAATTCTGCTAAAATCCTGAATATAATTAAATTTCAGATACATGGTTCAAACACTGGGATGATACATTTCTAAAATGAAATTTCTTGGTAAGAAGATGCATGGAAAATGATTTTTGTCAGAAAACTTACCACCGTTAAATAAGAACGTTTCACAAATTTCAGCCTTCCGAAAGAATCTAAGGATTTAGACTTTATACAGACGGTGGAGACACTTGGTGAAATATTTGGGGAACAACTTTGCCAGTTCAACGTTCGATACTGTTGTCTGTAGTTAACCGAACGCGTTTCAAACGACTGCGTTATTTTCGTTGTCTTCTTCAAAGAGAAATGTGAAAACAGTCAACTGCAGATATGTTTAAATACCTGATGTTTACTTGCCTTTAATAGGAATCATTTTGAGATGAGGCTTCTTAATCTGAGAATTAATTTTTATTTATTGCGGACTTTTTGTCCTCATCTTGGTAGTTTTTGTGTTGTTTCTTCTTTCACTACGTTTCGGCCAAATTTCACCTCTGGCCTTCTTCAGGTGATTTACCGCGACCTCGGATAGGAATGCTGAGTCTTGTAACCATAAGATGAGGACAAAAAGTCCGCAATAAATAAAAATTAATTCTCACATTAAGAAGCCTCATCTCAAAATGATTCCAATTAAAGACAAGAACAAAAATTCAGTACAGACCCGACTCTGGAAGACCAAAAAATCCATCCTTGATCGCCCTTCGGGGCCCGTGGCGCAGCGGATAGAGGCGTTGAGACTCTACGGTTTCAGGTGAGCATTGTCAGAAGATAGCGGTTTCAAATCCTACCCAAGCCTGCCAGAGGTTTACTTGGTCAAAAACGTGGTGCGATAGACAACAACTATAGAAGGCAGTGATAACTGGGGATACGGTTACAAGACTCAGCATTCCTATCCAAGGTCGCGGTAAATCACCTGAAGAAGGCCAGAGGTGAAATTTGGCCGAAACGTAGTGAAAGAAGAAACAACACAAAAACTACCAAGATTAGGACAAAAAATCCGCAATAGATAAAAATTAATTCTCAGACCTGATGTTTATCGCTTGACTTCAGCTTCCTCTCGACACAAATATTCACACTAGACTAATATCGAAATTTGAACTACAGAAAGACGTTATCGGCAAAGATATCACAGTGTTTACTCAATCTGAAACACAAAACTCAGATGGTAAAGCAAGCTGCGAAATCACCTACTACTAAAATTATTCAAACAAGAGAAGTTATAGAGGTGCCCATGATGTGATGGATATTGTCGTTGAAAATGAATACGGCTTACCCAAGTTCAAATCTTGGACGAACCTGTTTGTATTTCACATAGCACTAAACCCCTTCCGAAAGGCATGAATCTAACTCTCCTCCCTCCAGCTTTGGGTGAAATAAATAGGTCAGATGTGATTTTTAGTCTTGGTATAGCATCCAATCTAGAAGAAGGTAAACTGAATTAAAAACTGTTAAACACCACAAATAAGACCTTTTGTCGCATCCTGTCCGAGTGGAGATGTTGGGTAAATACATACAAGCAAGAAAAATGAACCTAAAAAGAGGACACCAACAATATGTTGGTCTTGTGGTAAGGGACATTATTTATGTTGAGGCCGATTTTAAAGAAAATACCTTTGTCAGAAATGTAACAGACGCGGATCCAAGGGAGGTTTTAGCTAATTTCAGACGGCCAAAACTTTCGTTAAGCCAACCCCGTCTCAGTTTCAGTTTAGAATAATTTCCGCTAAAAGCTGCGCCGCAAAAACACATAGTCTTGTTTTGTATTCGCAACGTTCATAATTGATTTTGAGGAGGTGACCGTGGTGTAATTGTTATTGTCGTAGGAAATGAACACGGCGACACGAGTTCAAATCCTGGACGAGACTGATTGCATTTCACATAGCACTAATACCCTTGGGAAAGGTATGAATCCAATTATTCTCCCTCCAGCTATGGGTAAATAGTAGGGCAGACTAGGTTCTTCAGCCTTGGTGAGGCAACTAGTCTAGGAGAAGGAAAACTCTGAATTCAAACCTGTTAAACTCCGCTTAAAAATTGACCTTGTGTCATATCCTGCCCGAGCGGAGGGGTTGGTAAATAGGATAATTGATTTTGAGTTTTACAGAAAATATATAATTTTAATCAAAAACATTACAGTCCGTTATCAATTTGACACCGATTTAGAGACGACTTTGGTTTTTTTTTTTTTTTTTTTTGACCGGCTGTAATTCTTTCGATAGCGACCCTAGTGAGTTATTAAATGTCAAATAAGTAAATATATTTACTACTCGCTAGCAAGCCGCGGTTTGTTCCCTGATGAACAGAAAGGATGCTGCAAAGGATCCAGAGGCACAGTTGAGCTACTTTACATAAATCAACACATCCTAAATGAAAGCAAGACCAGGCGAAAAAATCTAGCTATGGCCTGGATTGACTACAAAAAGGCATATGATATGGTTAGCCATAGCTGGATGATAAACATCCTCAAAGTGTACTGGGTGGAACGATAAAATTGGAGCCTTCTATCATGTCTGAATGTGACACAATGTTCAACGAGCGAGATCGGAGATGTGCCGCTGTACAAATCATGATCTCTACCGATCCTAGTTATGACTACCAGAACCATCGCTAGATTGCTAAGAATAACAGGGACGTGCCCAGGGTGATGAAAACAAAGTTTCCGGCTACGTTCATGGTCTTTGGTGTGGTTTCAAGTGAGGGCCACATCATGCCACCTCACATCTTCGAAGTCGGCTTGAAAATCAACATCAAAGTGTACCTGGGTGTGCTGAAGTGAGTGGTGATCCCCTGGTGCAATTAGGTGACTGGTGGCAGATCCTGGGTGTGGCAGCAGAACTGTGCCGGCCCACAAGTCCAAAGAGACACAGGCTTGGCTTCAGAAGGAGTGCTACGACTTGGTACCCTTCACTCACTGCCCCCTCCTTCCCCACTGGACTTCTTCGTTTGGTCATACGTCGAGAACATCACCAACATGACCTCCCACAACACCAAAACCAGTCTGATCGCCGCCATCCGCCGAGCTCCCGCCGGCGCTTGTGGAAAAGGCATGCTCCCAATTCCGGACACGTATCGAGGCGGTGATTGAGGCTGAAGGCGGCTACATTGAATATATGTTTGCTCTACTACATAATCAAGTTACCTGAACTGATTTTTTCAATAAAATTTTAAAGATAAAGCTGTAACGTTGTTTTCTTTAGGGCGACAATTTTAGCATTCCATCCTGTACAAATATCTCATGAAGTCATAAACTTTATCGACAAAATCAGGAAAACCTGGAGAGTGGCATTGCCTGCAGGAGGAAAAAGCTTAGCAGAAACAAAGATCCAAAGAGGTATTTTCCAAGGAAATGCTCTTTCACCCTTATTATTGATAATTGCCATGATGACACTTAACCCCATACTTAGAAAATACACACACAAACAAATAGTATATACCCAACCCAGCACCTGTCCTAGAAAATATCTCACATAAACTTCAATGGGTCTTTGACATACACACGGAACATCTGATCTCGGCTAGAAGACCAGACCAAATAATAATCAATAAAAAAAAGAGAACTTGCAAAATTGTCGACTTTGCTGTCCCGGCTGACCACAGAATAAAACTGAAAGAATGTGAAAAGAAGGATAAGTACCTCGACCTTGCTTGGGAATTGAAAAAACTATGGAACGTGAAGGTGACATTTATACCAATTGTAACTGGTGCGTTTGGAACAGTAACTAAAGGATTACTAAAGGGACTGGAGGACTTTGAAGTTGGCAGACGAGTGGAGAACATCCAAACTACTACATTATTGAGAACGGCCAGAATACTGAGAAGAGTCCTGGAGACTTGAGGAGACTTGCTGTCACTCAAACTCCAGTGAAAGACCATCAGCTAACGCTGATGTGAAAATCCTTTAATGACTAAATAATAGATGTATATTAGATTTGTATATTTATTACCATGGAAGTTTGTCTGCAACCTTAGGTTTCATGAAGTTTTACAAACAACAATCATCAGGTAGATAACGAAAAAGAGATTAATAAATTGAAAAAAAAAATCGAAAAATACATTCAAAATCCGTTGGAATTGTATACAAATCTTTATGTGTGCTTGTGAGTGTGTGTGTGTATTGGTTATAGTTGCGTATTATTGTGTATGGATGTAAAAGTCGTGTTTAGTGTATGTATCTTCACACTCACGTACACGAAACAATACTTTCACATCGACATACAATAATACGCTACTATAACGCATACAAACACGCATATACTCACAAGCATAGATAAAGATTTTGATGTGGACCCAAAGTAGGGACCACGGAGGGAAAATACGGAACACGGGTTAGAGGTAAGAAATATATATTAACAAAAAGTTACATGGATAGTGTAAGGGTAACCGGAGCTTACTATCCGGCGGTGTCCAGTATTGATAGTCGTACTACTAGTACTCATGCTGGTACTACTACTACCCTGAGAGTGTTATCTCACATCGTAATATTGTGCTGGAAGAGTCCATGGTACAGGTAAGTTTCGGGTTCACAACAGATTGGTACACAATTCCAATGGTTTCTGGCTGTATTTTTCGATTTTTTCGATTTATTCATTTCCTTTTGTTATCTGCCTAATGATTATAGTTTGTAAAAGTTTATGAAACTTAAGGTCACAGAAAAACTTCCATGGCATTATATATACAAATCTAATATATATATATATATATATATATATATATATATATTTATTTATTTATTTATTTATTATTATTATTATTATTATATCATAGCTCTGTCTCAGATATTGAGCACTCTCCAAATTATATTGCATCTATAGGGAAAATCATTTGTTTTCCATAGTTAAAAAAATAATTTTGGTGCAGAATTTTAAACAGCGTGACTTTAGGAAGATAATTTTAAATGCCTTATTTTTGCGAAAAAAATTAGCTCGCAAAGTTGTAATTTTTGTATTTCTATTTTTAAATTTATTAACTAATCAGCGTTTACATTTGAGATTTTGCAGACTCACATTATTTGACTTGCTAAGAAAAATTTTAAGAATCAAAAGCATAAATAATTTAAGAAATCTTTCTCCTCCAAGATTGTTTCAAAGACATTTTTAACAATTAGGTCACTAATCAATGTTTTTTTTTTTTAAATTCTAATTTCGTTTTCCATCGATCTAATAAATAAACGATAAGATAGATAAAACTTCAGTGGATGTTTATATCCATTCAGTCAAGCTACACAAAAGTTTTGAATTTACAGCTTTTGAGTGAAAACCTAACGTTTTTATAACTTCTTTTTTGATTTTGTTTTGTTTTTATTGGGTTTTATAACATATCAACCTTTGTAGGTTATTTAACGCCAAATCCATTTTTATGTAAATAATCTGTTCTTTTTAAAACAATTCAGTTTAGCATAAGTACACAGTTTAATGGTCAAAAACATTCCCATTTCAAACTATTCAAGCAGTTATATGTAACAATTCAATTAAGAATTAATGTCGGAAGACAGTTCTATTTGAAATAATTCAGTTAACGTAGTTTAAATATAAGTACGGTTTAATTGTCAAACACATTTTTATTTCAAGCTATTCAGTTTATTCAAACAATTCAGTTTACCATTAATATGCTGTTAATTCTATTTAACCCATAGATAGGACCCTATCAGGTGCTACCACTCCGGGCCAGAGTGGACCTGGGAGCAATGGCAATAAAGGGGTACTCTGCATTCTACAAAGCCACAGCACTGCTGGAACCTTACCATTAGACTATTTAATGCAGAGGTACAGTCAGTGTATTCTACAGCCCCAGCCGACTGGGCAAGTTTTTTTTTCTTCAAGTTTGCATCTAATTTCAACTTTACTGATTTATTTTAAATCGAAGGAAAATATTTGCTTACATACCTAAGTTTATACCACCATTACAGTTTGTGTTTGCAAAATGAATTTTTTAGCTGTATTCAGTTGTATGTTACTGCATAAATATACTTTCTCTCCCACACACTGGCATTCCCACACGAATATCAATTACACAAACAAAATATATTAACTAGTTTTGGATAAGGCAAAATATTTCATTCAATGTGTTACATTTTCTCGTAATGTGATTAATGGGGAATATTTACGCTATAAATAATATTATCTTTCTAAAAAGATTTTTTCACAGAAGTTACAGATAAAAGTTAAAGTTAATTTTTAGATATTTGTTTTGCCAGATCATTTACATATGTTGTATCATTGTAAGGAAGAGATATACAGAGTTAAATAAATAAAGAATTAAATATTTATTAACTGAAGTGGTACAGTCCAACAAATATTATGTCTCCCGCTGTTGGTGTTACGTCCAAAGTTGGTCTTACTACTGACCGAGATCTTTCAGTACTGGATATTTGTCTCTGCCTCCCACTAGGCAGGACTTGACACAAGTTCAATGACCCAAAGGTCAATTATAGTAAGGGTTTATGGGAAAGGATGGTCGAGCACGAACCGAAGCTCGAACGCTGCAAGACTAAACCGCTCATCATCCCACTTAGTGCAATGTGGACCTGATGAACCTAGCTGGACTGGAAACTAAATCTGGGTCCAAGAAGGTTTATATGATTATAATTTAAACTGGACAGCAAGGTCCAGTGCTATACAAGGCTGACAAAAGTGTCAGTGATGCAGCTCGCCAACCTGAAGGTGATACAACCGAAGCTGGAGGCCTTTCGGCCCCAAGTCTACCATAGAGCATTGACCGTTCGGCGCGGATGTCAGACAGTCCACTGAAAAAACCTCTGCACAAAGCAGAGATCATTCAGTGATAATATATGGCGAACGTCCCACCAGACGGACGAAGGTGACAAAAGGCTTTTTAGGTGGATCCGGGCGCAGGGTCCGTGGCGCAGACACGCCCGGTTACTCGAAAAATCCCTCAGGACCCACCGGCACTCCCCTAAAAATGGACGTCTCAGGCGTCAGGCGTTAAACCTAACCCCTCTAAAGGGAGTTAAAACCTGGGGGCACGGCACTCTGGGGCTCACGAAATTGACTGTCTGGCACGGATACCTGACAGTTCGCTGAAAAACCTCTGCACGAAGCAGACGTCTTTTAGGACTAACCGCGCTTAAGAAACACGAAGTCTTTTGATACCGGAAGTTACGTAGTACGAGCCACTATACAACAACACATTTATCCGATATCTATTTACCCACACACACACACATATATATATATATATGATTTGCAAACTAATTGTTTTTAGGAACCATTATTTTTAAACAAGCTATTATTCATGTGTTTGAATACATTAAAATGCTTTTGATTATTGTTATCCAGTACTAATAATTCAATTAAATATTAATCCTTTGTTTGCACACAGATGAATTGATTCCCCTATTACTATTTAAAATCTTAACAAGGAGAATTATATGTGGAGGTATTACCTTTTTACAGAGGTGCAGTCTGTGTATTCAACAACCCCAGATGACCAGGCAGATAACTTTGATATTACTCTTCACTTGGTCATTAATTGGCAATAATAACTTATGACAATTAACCATATTGCTCAAAGGACTTCCGGTGATATTTTTCAGCTTATAGACAAAATAAGCTGTAATACGCTTTTTAAAAACCAAACTTTTTAGAGATATTTTATCTTACCGATTGTTCAAATCTATATACTTGGACTTGACTGGATTAAAAAAAAAACTTATTCTATCTTATTCACCCCCAACTTCTGTCAGTGTTTAACACTTTAACGGTTACTTCTGCTTCCAAATTTTAAAACCAAAAAAGAAAAGAATCACAAACACATATGAAACTAAGTTCTATTGAAGTTTTCAGAATGGCCTTGGGTGCTGAACCACGGTCAAGGCTAGATTAAAGTTAGATGAAAAAGCAAAATCGATTTTCAGATTAAAACGTCCAATGTCTGACTCTACTCTTGTCATAGCAGATAAAGAATTGAAACGTCTACAGTAAACCAAGGTAATTTAACCGGTAAATTACTCATAGTGAGTGGCACTCATTGTCACCGAAAAAAAAGGTCGATAGCAAAATGCTCCAAAGTTCGTATTATTTGACAGGAATAAACGAGACACTGGATTCACGTCAGTATACAAAACCAATGCCGGAAAATCTATTTACTAAACCCAGTGGGGGAACCTGATTTTAGAAAGGTTGATCTTGCTGACGCCTACCCACTGAATGGAAGTCGTCGATGATTGTAAGGATTTACGATAAATACACTTCGGGGTCATTCCAATTTTCCTGTCTTCTGTTTGGAGTAAATTCGGCGCCAGCCATATTCTAATTGACAATAGATGCCATGCTGCCGGGGTTCATAAGTGTTTTTGCTTACGTAGACGACATAATTGTCACCGGTTCAAATCCAGAAGAACTATGACGTTTAAATGAGGTACTTGACCGAGTTCAGCTATATAGATTTCATTAATACGCTGACAAATGTGATTTTTTTTTTCGAACATTAAATTTGGGGGATTTATTTTTGATAAAAGTGGTTGTCGTCCACACCTAGAAAATATTTACACTCTCCAACACATGACAGAATCGACTAATTCAATAACACTACGCTCTTTCTTTGGTCTAGTAAGCCAACATAATGCATTTTTGACAAAAAATATACTAGGTGCGCGGCCCGCTTTATCATCTTTTTAAAAAAAAGATGTACCAAGAACCAAAAAGAGTGAACGTTAATTCTCTTTTGATAGAATTAAGTCTTCACTTAGTTTATAATTATAGCTCTCCCACAACAATTAATGTAGTATCCTTCAAACTATGGAATTGGATCCTTTATCTCAGAAATATCTCCTGATTGAAGTAAAAGAAAATTAGTTTATGCATCCAAGTAACTAACACACGCAGTTGAAATAGAATCCTTTGCTTGCGTGTTTGCTATTAAAAATGTTTGATAAAATTCTCAATGATTGACATTTCCCCATTAAAATAGATCAAAAGCTTCTTGTCATTATTTTGGGATCTAAGACGAGCATCCCAGTTCATACAGTTAACCGCTTTCAAAGCTAGCCAACAATGCTTTGTTACAATGACTTCTCCATCTTATAAAATCAAACACGCAAATGGATTCTCATTGCATACGACCGAAAGACAGTTTTTGCTGCAGTATCAGTGGAACCGAAAATCAGTGTCGGGTCACCATAAAGAACGAATATAGATGGATGAAGAAATAACCGTAACACTTGGTTATATAAAAATATAACTGTCTTTATTTTACTTGGGGTTAAAACTTCTTGTGTCAGTGTGTGTGTGTGAGAGAGACAGACAGACAGACAGACAGAGAAAGAGAGACAGATATATATATATATATATATATATATATATATATATATATATATATATACAGACAGACAGACAAAGAGAGAGAGAGAGAGAGACAGACAGACAGACAGACAGAGACAAACAGAGAAAGAGAGACAGATATATATATATATATATATACAGACAGACAGACAAATAGACAGACAGACAGACAGAGAAAGAGAGACAGAGATATATATATACAGACAGACAGAGACTAAGAGAGAGAGACAGACAAATGAAGGGAGACGAAGACAGATTGCTATATTGACCCATAACTTCTTCTTCTCTTGATACGTTGTGTTATCTTCATGGCTTTACGTTTTACTCTTCCGACGAGACGTACTCAACCAGTCGTCTTGCCCAGTCACCTGGGACTGTGGAATACCCTGACTGCTTTTCTGCCAAAGGATGCGACCACCCTTCAACGAGTGTCCTGTATATGACACTAAACAATCTGATGATGAGGTTGCAGTAATGCTGGAGCTTTGAGCAACGCAGAGTGCCCCTTTGTTGCCATCGCTCTAAGGTCCACTCTGGCCCGCGGTTTCCTCAGTTTACTGTATTTTGTCATTTAAACTTCATATTCATGCTAAACTGAATTATTTTAAATAGAACTGTTGTGACATTTAAACTGCGTACTTACGTTACACCTAATTGCTCGAAATAGAATTGTTTAGACATCTAAACTGTGCCCTTATGCTAAACTGAATTACCTGAAATAAAACTGTTTTTACATTTAACTCTGAATATTGCCCAATCAGCTGGGACTGTAGAATACTCCGGCTGCACCTCTGCAGAGGAGTAAGACCACCCCCATGTATATGACACGTAACAATCTGATTGTCAGGTTTCAGTGATGCAGGGGCTTCGGGGAACGCGGAGCACCCCTTCATTACCATTGTCTCGAGGTCCATTCTGGCCCAGTATAGTAGCTTGTGATAGGGCCCTATCTATGGGTTAAAAGAACTAAACTGCATACTTATGCTAAACTGAATTGTTTGAAATAGAACTGTTTGAATAAACTGAATAGCTTGAAATAAAAGATGTTTTTGTCAATTAAACTGTATACTTACGCTAAGCTGAATTGTTTGAAATAGAACTAATTGTGCATATAAAATGGATTTGGCATTAAATAACCTACAAAGGCTAATATGCCATGAAACCCAAACAACCAACAACCAATCAACCAGCCTTCGGTAGGCCATGGTTCTCTATCTGCCGACTCGACTGACCGATGAAAGCTTGAATGATAGACTGCTCTCTCTCTCTCTCTCTCTCTCTCTCTCTCTCTCTCTCTCTCTCTCTAACGCACATGAGTATCTGCATATATCATTTCGTAACACCCACACATTTCCGATCAAGCACGTAACTGCTTCCGCTTATTTTCACAGTTGCGTCCAGTGTAGAGAATCTCTGGTTGACGGCAATATGCAAGATCAGTACAGTTTTTCAGTCCACAGTCAGATCACTGCAGCAGTTATCCATGAAACCGTTCTCTGCAATCCATTTCTACAAAACATCATCAACCGCACACTTTGGTCAATTGTATGTCCTGATTGCCAACTTTCAACAAACGTCTGTCCTCTTGGTCTGAAATCAACGGTTGTCTACTTGCTAAATACGGACAAGCAATTGGAAGAACTTGTACACATTTGTTTTAAATATGAACCAGCATTAAAATCTCCCAATCACAGCAAAATTAAACTAATCATGGCCTGCTTCAAAATCTCGTTGGTCACGACTCGACTTTGATTTTGTGGGAACTATAAATGGCCAGCATTATTTAATATACATTGATGCTTACATTTTCTCGTCATAAGTGTTCAAAATGAATTGCAATTGAAACTATTATAAAACTATTATAAAACTAGAACAAATTATTTTAGATTTAATGAAACCGATATTTTGGTCTCGAATCACGGTAGTACATTTCCCTTGGCAGAATTAACACATCAGGTCACCACTATTCTATCCACAATCGAATAGTAGATAATTTTGAGTACACTTTTACGACGGCACTCTTAAAAATCAAAGGAAAGGAGACAACAGCGAAAACCCTTCATATATTCCCGAAATGTTACCGAAAAACTCCAAAATTGAAACTTACATGATGAAGAACTTATGAACCGGAAGATCTGGCCATCTCATAAGCCTAGATCCATTACATTTTCTCAAGAGAAATACGGTTATGGAAAAACAATTTAACCACATATATAGCGCTGCACAGCAGGAGTTTTTGCTTGATCAATCCCCGTTCACAAAAGGCTTTTGCGATGGTGTTGAAAAGTAAGCACAAGGTCATATTGAGCACCGTACTGACATGTTACCCATAATATGGACGTACGGCTTTCAATTTGTGTCCGGCAAGCAAATATGCCTTTCACACCTAGAAACTGAATTGCATGAGCCAATAATTCCGTGCTATATTTTGTTGGACACCTTGAACTTCCACAGAATTCTCAATCTAAACAGATTTAAAATAAAAAAAATAAAAAAAGTAAAAAGACCACGTTCAAAAGCGTGTCAAACCACTACAAGTTGACCCGCGTCAGCAGAGGTACTAGAAAATACCTAAAAAAAAAGGTGTTAGGAGGACAGCTTCCCCATGAATCTCCTATTTTTACACATCTATTAGGTGTAAATGGTATCATTCTATGTACCATGAATTCTGGGTGAAATATAACCAGTAAGCAGGAAAAAAGAAACAGAAGACCGGTAAGAGTGCAACGAGAGATAAAAACGTCGGATTCTTTCCTTAAAAAGACGAAAAAGGCAAAAGAAAACAGACATGAACCAAAAACGTCATAGATAGATAGATTGATATCAGAGAAGAATATTATATAGATACACATACCCCCACCAGAAATACAAACAAAAACATTCACACACATATATGTGTATATAACGTTGGTTGGTTGGTTGATTTTTATGGCATATCAATCTTTGTCAGTTATTTAATGCCAAATGATGTTTATCATATCATATTTACCAATCCCTCAACTCAGGCAGGATATGACACAAGGTCAATTTTTTAAGCGGAGTTTAACAGGTTTGAATTCAGAGTTTTCCTTCTTCTAGACTAGTTGCCTCACCAAGGCTGTCGAACCTAGTCTGCCCTACTATTTACCCATAGCTGGAGGGAGAATAATTGGATTCATACCTTTCCCAAGGGTATTAGGGCTATGTGAAATGCAATCAGTCTCGTCCAGGGTTTGAACTCGTGTCGCCGTATCCATTTCCTTCGACGATAACCATAACACCACGAGCACCACCAAATGATGTTTATACACATGTATCAAGTATTCATTATTTATAAACAAATACTTTGGTAGTCATATCATTTGTGAATGTGTCAGAGCTCATTTGTTTGCACGGTTAAATCGTTTCAAGTATTGCTATCTAACTCTAATTGTTTTGTTAACATTTATCATTGCTATTTAAATCTAGTAATTCTGTTCATCCAGTTTCCGATCTAATATAATGCTTATCATTTGTTAGTTGATATTTTTAAATGGTTTAGAGAATTACTTTTAACATTCTTAATTCAATTTGATATTAATAATTATTTCAATTAAAAGATTTCATGTATTCGTGTCTTCCACTGATAATCATATTTAGCATTATCTATTTGTTTGCAAACAGTTAAATAGTTTCAAATATCGCTCTTCAGTACTATTAATTACATTTACTATCAATAACAATTCCATGTAAAAGATTGAACAGTTCGATTTGATATTATATAATTAAGAAAAGATTTTTTTCATATTAATCATTTTTCGTTAATGATATTTTATCATTCAGTTTGGTAAGGCTTTGAAGTATTCGGGTTAAGAATTCAGGTGTAGTTTTACGTACGCGCGCAGAGGATATGACAATCACCATTGTCATAATAAACCCCCAGACAGGAAATGGAGTTGGAGTGTGGATGACTCCATGCCCGGAAGAGATGGTCCTGAGAATTTGACGATTTTGAAAAAGAGTGAGTTCAAATTGGACTATGGAGGCATACAGTTGAGATTGAATCTTTGAAGTAAGAGTTGGGTATTCGGCCATTGAGAGTTGGGATTGCCCGTTGAAAGATCTAGTTGGGATTTTCGGATCACTACCGACAAGGATCTTAAACATTACAAGATACACCGCTCGTTGTGAGTGGGGTCAGCATAGTGAGAATTGTATCTCTCTTGTCATGTCGCCATGGACCAGAACCAGGAATAAAATACATCGTTCGTATCTGAAACGACAGTCACCCTGTATTTGAATTGTATGTTTGTATATGTATTGTAATACCGTTGTGATATGTATTGTATTACTGTTTGTATATGTATTGTATTACTGTTATCATTATGGTTATGTTATTCAACAATGACCCAAAGATGGAACTCGAACATGTACTAACATACACGTTTAGTGTAGCCGTGAGAATAATTAAGTAATGCTCCACATTCCTAAAACTCCAACCTTTGTAGGTTATTTAATGCCAAACCCACCCTCCTAGAAGAATGGTAGTGGTACTATTTAACCAATAGCTGTGAGGATAAGGGGTTTATAGCTTTCCCAAGGGTATTTGCCAGAAAGTGAACGTAATAGCGGGACTGGAGTACGATTCCGCAGTCCATCGCTTTAAACATTACACCGCGAGGACACCCCCAAAGCGTTTCTGGTATTGCTATTTAACACTAATATATCGAATCACCAAATATACCTATCTTATCAAAACAACTTGCAAACAGCGGTATATTTTCAAATAATGGTTGGTTGGATTTTTTGGCTCATCAATCATTGTTGGTTATTTAACGCCAAATCCATTTTTTTCAAATAGTTTCAAATTATTCAGTTTAGGAAAAGTACGCAGTTTAAGTGTAAGTACAGTTTAATGGCGAAAATAAATTCTTTTTCAAGCTATTCAGTTTAGTCAAGCAGTCCTAATTCAGCTTA